>OMKR01049902.1:0-27315 GCA_900302355.1 Cyttopsis rosea | reverse complement strand
CTTTAGATATTTTAATACACTGTAACCACAGGTTCAAAATCTCAAAGTCACCTTCCCCGATTTCGATGTCCTTGAAAGCCATCTCTGAGCCCGAGTCGCTGATCAGCATCTCTCCGTTGAGGGTGAACATGATGTTCATCTCCGTCAGGTCGATCATGCAGCCGACCACGTCTCCAGACAGCCACTGGCGGCCAAATGGCTCGTTGCCGATGTGCCAGCGCTGGGCCTGCACGGAGAACAATAAGATGTGTGAGTGTCTGAAACTAGGGCTGGGTTATCGAGGAATGGACCATTTTGGATCCGGTTTCAAATTGTCAATTCACAGGGTTCCCAAGCTGTGGTCATCGTCCCCACCCTCACCCCACCACCCCCATCCCCGCGGATCCACTGAATTGTTTTTATTTATTAATATTTTATTTTTTCACAAAATCTGTATATTCACCCTTACTGTGAGCTTTTAAGTTAAATCTTAAAGGGGACGTATCATGAAAAACTCACTATTTCAGTGCTTGTGCACATTCATTTGGGTCTCTGATGGATCTACTAACACACAAACTGAAAAAAGACAACCCAGTGAGGCTTATTTTTTCATTGCTCTGCCTCGGTCTAAAAAAACACGCTGTTCCAGTTTGCTGTCACACCCTACGTAAGGTGTGACACATTAGCATTAGAACCGCCCCCCCATCTGAGTAATTCCACCCACGGATGGAGCGCCAGCGAGTAGAGCCGCTGGAGCGCCAGCGAGTAGAGCCGCTGGAGCCCGCGGTGCAGTCCTCGCTGCTCCGGACACCGCGGGAAAAGTCGTAACAAACTTTAAAATGAGGCCTTGTAGAGAGTGTGTGAGTGAAGATTCAGCAACTGCATTGCCTATTTCTCGCATCAAATTTGTTCAGAAATCGATTTTGTTGGACTGATATGGCGGAAATAGTGAATGTTTGTCTGAATGTTTGCACACTGAGACATGCACACGCATACACACACACTGAATCAGCCTGTCAGAGCCTGGAAGAATAGAGACACAGGTTAGAATGGCTAGAATGAATCATCTGAGTGGTATTTTCACTTCAAGGACATGTTTTGGGGACATCAGAGACCTATATTAACTTGTTGAAAAGGAGCATGATGTGACTCCTTTAAGCCACATGGAGGTTTATTATAGGAAAATAAAGTGTCCCCAGCCAAAAGTCTGAAAAGGGGGCCTGGCCATAAAAAAAACTGGTCTAATTCACGAGAATTGAAGGATGGCCATGTTAACAATTCCTCTTATCAATGTTAACCAGCATCTTCTGGAATTATTTTGGAATATTCCATGGGGGTCTTTGTGTGGAAAATAAGCACCGGGTGAAACCAAACTATTTCACGGAAAAGCATTTGTGGATACTTACTACACTTTATGATTTATACAGTAGTAAGAATCAGTAAAGAATTCAACAAATAATGTGAATTGAAAAAAGCATAAAATACGACACATACAACCTTGAGGCATGAAGCGATTCAGGGGCAAGTTTTCCGGATGTGACAGAGCAGGCTGACCTTGTTGCCGTTGAAAACGTAGGCCAGTTCGTCGGCTCCCAGCTCGGTGTCGGCGCGCACGTGGGGCCGCGCCCAGCCCACCCTCATCTCGCCCGTGGTCACCGCCTCGAACTCAAAGTACCACTTCCCCTGGGTGACGGCGTACGACTTCTCTGCCCTGAAGATCCGCACCTTGTCCCCCCGGGTGTTCTCCAGGCCGTGGCCCGCTGAGCGCAAGAGCGGAAGAGAATTTTGGACTTTTACTCCACGACATTGGAGTTTTCAATCAGTTTTTAAAATAAATTGTAATCTGGATCTGAGCACTCAACTGCAGCTACAGTGGCACTTTATGTCATATTATAGGTTCTGTTATATCAGGGCACCAGATATGAAAAACACTTTTACTTTTAATACATTACGTACATTTAAAGGTCCAGTGTGTAGAACTTAGTGGCATCTAGCGGAACGGACTTGGCAGAAATGGAATATAATATTCATAAGTATGTATTAATTAGTGTAAAATCCCATGAAATAAGAATCATTGTGTTTTTGTTTCATTAGAATGAGGCGTTAATATCTCCATGGAGGCTGGAGCCCCTTCCACGGAGGCCGCCATGTTGTTTCTAGAGTAGCCCAGCACAGACAAACCAAACACTGGCTCTAGAGAGGGCCTTTCGCGTTTTTCGAGGGTTTCGCAGCCACCGTAGATTCTCCTACACGCATTGGGTGCAATCTGCAACCTCACTACTAGATGCCGCTAAATTCTACACACTGCACCTTTAAAAGCAAATAGTTCAGGGTATAGATGTATGTATATATTCAAGTCGGGGTATTTGTACTTTCACTGACGTAAAAGCTCTGAGTACTTCTTCCACCGCTGGGAGACTATGGATACACAGATCAATGAATAAAAATAAAAGTAAAAAAAACCAAAATGAAATATAAAAGGATCCGTACTGCTCTCCTGGTCTGGAGGCTCGATGTTGTAGCCGTAGCCGATGAGGGTGCGGACAGCGTTGTTGACACTGTCTCGGTTGGTCTTCTTAGTTCTCTCGTCCAGCAGGACGTAAGGAACCAGACGAGGGTTTCTCTTGTTCAGGATGTCCTGCGGAGACAAAACACGGCCAAATCAGCATGACGGCCTGGTCTCCACCGGGACAAGGACCCGTTGGCGTCGCTAAGACGTTATATCGACTGTGTGCACGTTATGCTGGCTCAGTAATGGTACATCAATGCTATATCACGAATTTGCCAAAATTGAGATGGAGGACTTGGATTTACTGAGTATGGATTTATGGATTTAATGCAAATTCAACTCCATGGATTTTTGCAACTCAGAGTATTTTTGCAGCATTTTTGTGTTCTGCACATTACGACTGTATTAAGGACGCGTGAATTTATGACAGAAACAGAAAATAATGGTTTGCAAAAAAAAACCACTTTATGCTGAATACTAAATTGCAGATATCGGACCAGATATGAATAATAGAATAGAATAGAATATATAAAAATATAATAATATTATATAATATTAATATTATATTATAACAGCAAATAACTCCTGCTGCCGACGCTTTACCAAACGTAAAGCAAACATTACCTGCACGATGCTGTAGGTCCAGCCCTGCCGTACCCGGTCCCTCGCCCAAACGTTATGCCCGTTTTCCGCCAGTTTCTCGACGAGCTGGTTCTGGTTGGGCGTCAGTTTGACGTGGCTGAGGTCCAGCGGGGCCGGCTTGTATCCGCTGCTCATCACGTAGCTGAAGGGGAGACAAGAAACACGCTGAGAAACATCAGAGACAGGAGCGTACTGACAATATATTGTTGTTTTTTGGTTTTTTTTTCATCGTTCATACGTCTTTGGAAGCTTGATCTTCTTCAGGTTCTCCTCGGCTTTCTCATCCCCCATACCAACATGGCAACCCAAAGCCAGCAGAGTCCTATGGGATAACAGGGACAAACGATGTCGATGAGATTTCAGAATATTATGCGATCATAATCATAATACATTTTTGATTGATGAAGAATTAGTTATCAAATAATGGCTTTATTCTCTTGTTGTAAATGTTTATCCCTCATCAGTAATCACATTGCTGTGAAATCTGTGCACAGCAAAGTCATTTACAAAAGAAAATTAACTGACAATAACTAATTGTCAACAACCCTGTTTTTTTATCACATGAATATGAAAATACAAACTGTGCAGATGCATTCTGACTAACTGCTGGAGTCCCCAGGGATAAAACCTCCACACACACACACACACATACACACTCACTTGAGCGTCTCTCCCGACATCTGCAGGTTGTAGTTCCTCTCCGGCTCCGGCAGACTCTGGAAGTCCACCAGACAGGGATGGAGCTTCTTGTTGTCGTCCCTGAACTGTGGGGAAAACGGAACAGAAAGTAAAAGGATTGCATCTGTGTCTTGAACTCTTAGCGCTGTAATGACATTGCACCTCTTTTCCTCCAGGTAGCAATGGAACATAAGTCCATTGATCAGGGTGCAGTGCTACGAGTGCAACACTGGGTTTCTACCCCACTAGGTGACTTACTATTGAAGAACTTTTCAAGGGTTTTGTTCCAAAATGATATACAGCATTTGAAGGTAAGGATGGTTGTTATAGTCTTTGAGGATAGAAAAATACACTTTTGCAGACGAGCTACTCCACATTTAAAAGAAATTGAATGATTTAATTATGAATTTTAAAGTAGCAGTGTGTAGAATTTAGCGGCCATTAGCGGCCACTAGCGGCTTCGGTGGCTGCGAAACTCGCGAAAGTCCCTCTCTAGAGCCAGTGTTTGGTTTGTCCGTTCTGGGCTACTGTAGAAACACGGCAGTGCAACATGGCGGCCTCCGTGGAAGGGGCTCCAGCCCCCATGGAGATATAAACGGCTCATTCTAAGGTAACGAAAACACAACGATTCTTATTTTCATGGGATTATACACAAATTAATACATACTTATGAATATTATATTCCATTTCTGCCAAGTCCGTTCCGCCACTAAATTCTACACACTGCACCTTTAATGATGAAATACAGTATGTAGTCATCCGAGGACGCTATGTAACACATTCCTGTCTCGACACTCACCGTGCCGTAGGTCCAGCCCTGCTCGATACGGGTCACTGCCCACAGCTCGTGGATGTTCTCCGCTAGCTTCTCACGGATGCGCTCCAAGTGGGGTGGCAACACGATCTGAACGGCAAACCCAAGAGAAGAAAACAGGCAGGAAGGTGATGTGTCGCTCCACTACAGAGTGTGTGGGAGGGGGAGAATCTTGGAAGGGGTTAAAAAGTGGCTTCACGTTGACAAACTTCCAGACCAGAAGGGTTTGACAGCGGAGCGGTCTCATGCGCTAGGATGGTTCCTACTGTAGGTATAGTAGGGAACAGGTTTTAGGAAATACGGTCACAGTGGACTATCTCATTACAGTGCCAACAATAGGACCTATCCCAGTTAGAGTACCTGATTTGACAAAACATCAAGGATAAGAACATTGAGCGGTTGCTCGGTCATCGTAGGATATCCCATAAAAATATGTAAAGCCAACAGCCATAACCATAAAAATAAAAACACATAATAACAGTAAATAAGAATAAAACAAAAACAAAAGCAAACAAGCTATAAGGATCACTGACAATCTGCTCACAAGGACTTTGGTTGTCGACTTCTTATTTTAACTTTGGTTGTTGCCAGAGCCTGTTGCATTAACGTTCTTGCGGCAAAAAGAGACGCTGGGCTTTGAATTTCACATGACGTAGGACGTCCCAATTCATCTGACCTTTTGTCAAAGCAGGGACCTGAAACAGAATATTTCTAAATAGAAAAAATATAAATATTTCTAAATCCCAGCAAATACAACACACACACATTTTCACGGTCAGATTACATATATTTTATATTTTGTTATTAAGGGAAAAATCCAGTTTTAACATACTGTATTTTTGCATATGTTTGCATATTTTTTACATATTTTTACATATTTGATCATAGGGTGTCTGGGACTGGGTCTGGACTCAGAATCTTTTAAATTGATCCGGTATTGAGATCAACACCGGATCAATTTAAAAGATTTTTTAATTGAGTTTGAGTTTTTCCTTTCAGGGGAGCTGTAGAAAGAAGGGGTCGATTTGGGAGGTGGGGGGGTTGCGCTACCTGGACGGTGTCCACGGGGCAGGGCGTGAAGGAGGTGTGGGTGAGGGACAGGGTGGGACCCAGCAGGTTGCGGACGCCGTTGAAGTCGTGCTTGTACTCCTTGATGGGCTCGATGCGCATCCTGTCTTTGGGCAGCAGAGCCTCGTAGCAGGGGGCGTAGCCCGGCGGGGGCATGAACTTGAAGTCTCCATGACGACCGCCCAAGAGGAAGCGGGCCCTGAGGTAAGCAAACAGGTCACGCCAGGTCTTTGTCTGTTTAATCGGGAGGCCATTTACACGCTGCCATTTACACGCCGCCATATAAGTCTATCAGCGACTCGTGTTTGATCTCATATTAATATTTAAGTTCTCGTCTTGTCCTCCACCAGCGTTCCCTCCCTTTCCTCATCCATCAGTCGACTAATGGCATCTGTCAGCGTGAAGTGTCTTTACACATAGCTCTTAGGAGCCATCAGCCTTGTTGTCAGGCTGTTAATGAGAAGAGTTGGGTAGATTGCCTCATGTGATACATTTTCACATTAAAATTAATCATTTATAATCTTGTAATAAACTCTGGGGAAACCTGGCTATAGGCTTTCTAAAAAGATTAACACGATATGCAGCCTTTAAACAGGATTTATGTGCTCACTTTAATATTAAATGGCTATGAGTATAGAAGTTTATAAAACAACATAAATGCAGTGATAAAAAACCTCTAATACACCTCTGTCCAGGTGTAACTACTAACTTTGAGATCTTTCTGGTGCCAGAAGGAAACTTACTTGATTCCGGCGGAGAAGCTGATGACAGGGAAGAAGAGACCATCCACGTTGAAGTTCTCGAACATGCCCTGGACCGGGTAGCCGTTGATGCGGAAGGAGATGCTGGGCACGCTCAGATCCAGGCAGCAGCTGACCACGTCATCCGCAGCCAGGACGTGTTGGCTGGGCGAAGCCACCTGGCGGGGCACGGTTCCTTGGGGGGGGGACACAGCGACAGCAGGTCATAACCAGACCCTCCAGGAAATCGCGATTTGGCCATCGCACTAATTAATGCAAATTAAACCATCCAACCAACTCTCTGCAATTCTCTCTGCAAGTTATTTTTTTTGGAACTTGGAGCCCATGGTTCTTTATGTGTACTGAATGAGTACTGAAATAGTTCCAGTTGTTTCTATGAAATAAAGAATTTGTATTATCACAGGTGATTGATTCATTCAGCAGTTGTGTAAAAAACACATCAAACAAATTGCATAACAAGATTTGAGAGAAGCAGATGCTTTTTGGTCGCAACAACCACAAAAAAAACTCTGCGAAATCCTGGAGGGACTGTATAAAAACACTTTGCAGAGACCAGATTTTGCATGCATGAGCTGACCTGACCACAGATGCAGCCCGTCAAAGCCGTAGGAGTAGAGGTCGTCCCCCACCCCGTTGCCGCCCCAGCCCTCTCCTCCTCCGGGGTAGGGGCTGTAGCCCTCGGTTAGGGCCCAGCCCACGCGCAGGTGGCTGGCCTGGGCCGTCACGAAGGGCTCCACGTGGTCCACCATGACCTCGTAGTACCACTTCTTGTACTGCGTCGACCCCTCGCACGTTCCCAGGAAGATGTTGGGCCTGACACTGAGGATGGCGATCAGAGCAAGACATCAGCCAGGTTTGCTAATGCCCAATTAGGATTTTACCATCTATTCAACCTGACTAATACAATGCCAACATTACAATATTGAGCAAATAATATTTCTTTTAAATGTATGCCAATATATATAGTGGAGGTCTACAGTTAAAGCCCTTCACTGAATGGCCCTCAATTTGCCCTGAATTACCCCCAAGGGGTTAATAAAGTCTTATCGTATATTATGCCCAACCAGCATTTGGCTCCTGGCGAGGCTTCATATTGCACCAAATCAGAGCAGCATTTTAAGTACCTGGTCACATAGTTTACAATGTTGGTCTGCAACAGGAGGTCACGACCCGGGAGCAGGTTTTCAGTGATGAGGTTCTGATTGGACCTCACAGCAACACCGTTACACACACACAGAGAGCGCAGGACGTCCAGCACCTGGCGAAACAGAGGAGGCCGTGTTTGGGAATCGACGTCAAATCTCGATTCCCAGTGTTTTATTGGTCATGGTGGGAACACTCACCTTGTGGTTCCGTCCATGTTTGTCCAGCAGAGAGATGATGGATTTAATGTGGTTCTCCTGAATGATGTTCAGAACCTCTGGGCTTTCAATCAGCACACAGTATAGCACCTCCAGAATACCTGCACAATGACATATCAGCTTATATTTTAGTGAACCCTGAAAGCTGATTGCTAAATCAGCTTCTGCTGCTGTTATAACTACTGCTAACTAATACTCTTAATTAGCAGTCGCCAATACTACAACGCTTAGTACTATTAACATAGGGTGACCACATTTTCAAACCCCGGGGACGCGCGGGGTGCTGTGTGGGGGCGGGAAGGGGTTGGGGGGCGGATCGTGGATCGCTATTAATCAAAAAAAGGGTTAATAAACTGTGTCTATCAATTATTTTTCAAAAACTGCTGAGGATTTGCGCACAAAACGGGTCTTTTATTCTTCTATTTAAATCACTTAAGCATAACCTCTCAACCTGAGATGTAGTGACACAAAAGCAAACAAGCATAAACTATAAGTTATCAGTAATAACTCGGATTCATAGTCAGTAAATACACGCGGATCATCATGGTACCTGAGGAGGCCTCCAGGCGGTCCAGCTTGCTGACCAGCCAGTCCAAGTTGTCACAGAACAGAGCACAGTTGGAGCGGTTCCCTCGGATGAGAGATGCTGTTCAGCAGAAACACAGCCACAGAAATGACCACAATCAGCATAATTTCACTTACGGTGCACGTTGTTTGCGCGCCATTTGGTTGCTGGAAAGGATGTACTACCAAACTGCAAAATGGTAAACTACTACTTCGAGAACGGGTTAGGACTTTTAAACTTTTAAAGACATTTTAAACAAAGGTCTCACAACTCAAACAAAAATGACCCAGAGAAAGTTCAACCCAGGTCCTTTTCGTGTTAGAGCCAATGTTTGCAAGTTGACGTTATCTTCGGGATCGAGTTTCTTCAAAAGGTGCAAATAAGCAGAAGCATATTGTTTAGGAAAATTGTTTGAATCACGCAAAGAAGTCAAAGAAGAAACAAATATCTATACTGTATATTATGGCCATAAGTACGGACAGTGTATGTGGCAGACGGCAGGGCGTTGTTAAGCTGGTGGCTGGAGGAAGCAGGCTGGTTCTACCTGTCTGCGGCACCAGCGGTGGCCGATTGGGCTGATTGGCCCAATTGCAGCTGGGAGGAGGTTTCTTTCATGTGTGTTTGTCTTTTAGACCGAGAAGAGAGAATCACGGAGCAGAGCCGTGTGTGAGCGCTCCAGGCAGAGCGCTCGGTGACTGGAAAAACCTCCATCGATATTATTATTAATGATCAGTTTTATTATTGTTTCCGCACCTGAGCGTTTTCCGTTTGTTTGAACGAACTGTGAATAAAACCCAGCGTGCCGGCCACTTCCAGCCAAACCTGCGTCTCCCTGAGTCCTTCCACCCGAACCCGTGTAGCCAGCCTGCAACAACTTTAATGTATTTTCTTTTGTTCTGTTATTATTTTATTTTTTTTCAAACTCTTAAAGCATCCACCGATTCCTTCTGTCTTTAAACGTTCTGGGTCAAAAGTCTGTTTTCCGTTTCGCGCAGGGTCCAGAGGTTAGCTTCTCTTACCCAGCAGTTCATACAGCAGGTTCACTATTTCCTTCCAGGACTCTGCAGCCTCCTCGCCGGCAAACTCAGAGAAGTGGGCAGCGGTGTTGTACACGTTCAGACGATCGATGCACTCCAGCACTATCGTGATCATGCCCTGGAACCGACAAAAGAAGGGAGCTTCATTTATGGGGCGCCAGAAACGTTCAAGGATACAGAAAAGGACAAATATATGATAAGGATTTACTCATTCATGCATGTGTTTTTGTGTGAGGCAGGAGTGACTGTACTGGAATGGTTCCATTTTCTTTTTACAGGCAGCATCGGTCAATGTACCTCCTCTTGGAAGAGGTTCTGCCTGTTGCGCAGGGAGCGAAGCTTGGTCTGCTTCTCCTCGTGCTCCAGTTCCTCCTCGGGAGGACGGAAGTAGAAGATGAGGTCCTGCAGGGAGAGGATGACGCCCTCTAGAGGCAGGGACACGGGCCCCGAGGCCTTGTTCTTCCCGCTCAGAGAGTCCAGACCCCTGGGCAAACCAAGAGTCAACAGGAGAAGCTGGCTCGATTTTTGGGCTTTTCTATTTTTTTCTTTAGAAGTGAAGTGTTCTACATTTGTGCCCCTTTGGGATTGTCTTTGTCCAAATATTCTTCTTTATTCATAATTGTAATATATGTAATTTATTTCCCAGGTCTTCCCAATTTTATTCTGGTATTTTTTATATGAAAAGGTGTGCTCTGCAAACAATTCATAGGATGTATTGTCTGTGACCTAACCCTTTGGTTTCTGATGAGACTATTTGAAGCCTCGAATATGTGGTTTCACTTGTCTCCATTGTGGCCGAACTTTATAAATTTGGGGCATCGGGCGGAATCTTGGTGTGCTCAGGTGGGGAAAGCTTTCTACCCCAGACAGTCAGAGGAGGGAGGAGACACACCCACCTTGCTTGAACGTGAATGAGGGACCTGTCAATCAAGCCCACTATGCCCCCAAATACATTCTTTTTAAGCCGTCAAATCACAACCAAGACGCCCATTAGAAGAATTAAACATTAGACATTAAGACCCGAAAGACTCCAGTTTCAATTGATCCATTCGTTGAGGTTTAGCCAAACTGCAGTTTAGTATTTCCATATTGGCTTCAACACTTGGTATGTATAAAGTCGTACTTGATGAACTGCCTGAAGAGGCCCGCAGTGCTGTAGATCATCCGAGCAGCCTGGGACTCCTCAATCTGCGAGCGTTGCACTGTAAGAGCGTCGTCCATGTGGCCCTCCTGGTGCAGGATGGCCTGAAGAAATGCAAAGAAAAAGAAAAGGTAGAACAAAGATCATGCAGCAAATGTACTCGGGGTCTTGAATCCTATTCTGATTCTGAAATATTTGCCTTATGAAAAATACAAGGTTTTCATCAGACAATGAGGAAGGTAGGAACATTTCTTTTTCGCTTCATTTTAATACTTGTGTACTCTATATATACAGTATAATGCTTGTGCTAATCAGGGTTCAGTTGGTAAGTGTTAGGGTTAGGGTTAGGGTAGCATTCAGGATACTCGTGGTACTATGCCTCTCATGTCTGTTCCATATGTTCCATATATCACCATAGTACTATACCACACATCTTGACATTATGTGGCTGTACTGTAACAGCCGTTTCTTAGCTGGATTCCTGTACCTTCCTCTTCATGGTGCCCAGGCGAGCAGCCTTGGCGTCCAAGGAGGCGTAGGTGAGCCACAGGCCTGTGGACACGTGCTGGACGAAGCACATGGACTCTCCGTACTTGATCTCTGGGATGCCCATCCCCTCTATGTCACGCTTCTGGGCCACCTCCACCTTCTCCTGCTCAGAGAAAACAGGAGACAATCAGAGAGTTGGGCGAGAAGAAGGGGGAGAGATGGATCAGGGAAGTAGATAATAACATGAGAAACACAGAGGACAGAAGCCAAAAAGCAAATGACCATACGGTCTGTGCTGAAGCTCAGACCTTGGACACGCGGAAGCAAAAGCCTGACAGTTTGGTGTTGGCCTTCTCTGGGTCCACCACCATGAGGCCCTTCTCCTCGTCCAGACACAGGTACCGGCCTGTGGTGATGTGACGCACCCGGAACGACTGGCCCCACTTCATGTGGCCCCCACTCCAGCTACAGGAACAAGAGAGGAAGACGCTCAAACATATGGGGAGCTAAAAATACACCGGGAGTCCGTATGTGCAGATTTCTGCCAAGCAAGCACAGGCCATGTGGGCGTAGCCGGAGCACCCACGGGTGCCACTGAATCCCGACAGGATATTATGCAGTGTGTTGCAATGATCAGGCAAATCAAAAGAAAATGTGTGTATCTAGCTGGAGATCGAGATCCCAAACAAAGGTTGCACTGCAAAACATCAATGGCTCATAAAACATAAATTTATTCAATATTCATTTTCAAGATTTTCTAGCTTGTGAAGATTTCATATTTTGCAGTATGGCACAACACTGTAATGGAATTTTGATATAAATCCATCCATGACTGATTACAATATTTACTTCCCATGATGAGGAGGTTGTTCTGATGCAGTGTGACTACACAGAAGAGAACAGTAGGAGCTGGAAGAGGCCATCACCTGATTCTCAGAGGTTCCAGCCTCCACAGGGATCGGGCCTGACTGCACACAGCTCCGCCTTCATAGTGGGCCATCCTGTGAGGGCAAGGGGCGAGAGGCGCCGGGCGTGAGTGGAACGCCAGTATTATACCATTTTACACATGAAGTTAATTTGTTTTGAACCTCTCTGCTGCTCCTAATTAACCTGCGCTTCTCCTCGCCGTCCTCCGGCGTGGCGATGCCCAGACACTCGTCCATGTGGCCGTGGAACAGCCTGAGAACGTGACCTCCCGTTAGAAACCCTGCAAAGAGGAACACACAGCGCTTCACGTCAGTGTGTGTGTGTGTGTGTGTATTTGTTTGTGTTTAGTATTTTTGTGGATTTGTGTTGGTGTAGGTGAGTTGAAAAAGTGTATAATCAAAAACAGCTGAATAATGGTGCATGAATGTGTGTGTGTACCTGTGTGTTAGTGTGTGTTGAGTTTAAAATTATGTGAATAATTAATTACTACTTGAGTTGAATAACGATGCATGGATGGGTGTGTGTGTTCGCGTGGCTGTGTGTGTGTGTGTGTGTCTTTATGTTTGTACGTCTGTGTGTTATGGACTTCAAAGGGTCGATATTTCCGTACCCTCGGCCAGTTCGCAGCCGGAGCACACCGGGTTCATGTTCCACAGAGTCTGCATGAAGGAGGCGTCCACCATCAGATCCCCACTGGCGTAGGACAGATGCTGAGGAGATGAACAGCATCATCTTAATTTATATGTAAACAAAAACAAATATACATCTGATAAACTAATAACTTGTATATACCCATATCCCTGCAGGGAAAAGTGATGTTTTTCTAATCTGAGCAATTATAATTAAATGAAAGGCACTACAAGGAGGTTTCCACTAGTTCATGCATATCATAATGCATGTTTAATCCGTGCATTTATGTAACCGACATGAGAAAAAGAGACCATTTGTGATAGAAATTGACAGTTTATATACAACGAAGGGTGGAATTCCCTGCAAGACGCAGCATACTGGACATACTGTAGGATTTATGGTAAATTATATTAGCTCTTTGCTATAACTAGTAGTGGCTGAGAGTCCAAAACGACTTGTACTGTCTTTAAATTAGATTAAATAAAATAAAATAAAATATAGTATTATACAGAATCTAAGCAGAAGTGAGGTCTTACCAGGTATCTCTCAGAGGACACGCTGACCAGGATGAGGTCGTCTCCCACTCGGACCTTCTCACCTTCTGACCTCTGCTTGGACGCCGGATGGATGGTCCACCAGCACGCCTCCCCTGCCACCGGACAGCCAAGAAGAAGAAGAAGAGGAGGAAGAGGAGGAAGAGGAGGAAGAAAAGGAAGAGGAAGAAAGAATCATCAACTCTGTAATATTCAGAAACCATTTTGAAGAAATTTCACACATTACTTTTTATCGACTTCATTTAAATGTGGGAGCTGGGACATGAGTTATGTATCGTGCAAAACAGGCCTTAGAGTAAATTATAGCCCGTTCCAACTGTCTTTTTCGGGGGCGTGTCCTTGAAGCGGGTACCTGTGGCGTCTTCCTGCAGGCCCACGTCGAACGCCAGCTTGTCTGTGAGCGACCGAGACGTGGTCAAGCAGCTCAGGTACTGGAAAGTAGATTCTTTATTAGGACAGACCAGATCTGTACACCAAAATGTCAATACATTTTTGTTTTGTTTTGAAAATGTAAGATGCAAGTTCCACTGGGGCGCACCACGGACTTAAAGAACCTTCGTTGAAATAAATAAACGAGGAAATCCAATTTTGGCTGCCAAAGTGATTCTATGAAACTGTGGCCCCGTGAGAATAATGTAAAATAATAATAAAAAACACAGTAGTTAGAGTTATCCCGCTTTTTATACGTATACTTACTAAATAAAATGATGTATTGAGACGGAATATTGACTTTATAATATATATACTGATTTTATAACTAGTATGTCGTTTTTTAAAGGTGCAGTGTGTAGAATTTAGGGACATGAAATGGAATATAATATTCAGAATTATGTATTAATTTGTGTATAATCCCATGAAAATAAGAATCGTTGTGTTTTCGTTACTTTAAAATGAGCCGTTTATATCTCCATGGGGGCTGGAGCCCCTTCCACGGAGGCCGCCATGTTGCACCGCCATGTTTCTACAGTCGCCCAGAACGGACAAACTCTAGCTGGCTCTAGAGAGGGACCTTCACGTTTTCGTGTTTTTTGCGAGTTTCGCGAGTTTGTTTGCAATCTCCAACCTCACCACTAGATGCCGCTAAATCTTACACACTGCAATTTTAACTAGAGCATAGTCATTAAATGTTCTGCTTTTTTTTGGAGATTCGGCTGTTGACGAGTCACTCAGTAAAACGGCTCGTTCAACTCCATGACTGCTTCGTTTGACTCGCATGGTGCGCGAGGTTTTCTTTTTGCCTCGGGCTTTAATTTCGTCCTCGCTAACAACTGAAGTGAGGCTCGCCCGCTCTGTCGTCGGAATGACTCCAAACCCCCGAGTCATTGAACAGATCCGGTCGCTACGGACGAGTCGTTCGCGAGTCTTGTGTCACTGCTCGGCGACAGCGAAGCTTCCGCCGAGACAAATAGTCCCCGACCACGGAGCGAACTGCTGGTCCGAGTCATGCGAGGGACATAGATCCAAGCGAAGAGGTGGTTGGTTGCCGGTGACCGCCGATTGCCGCTATTGACCAATCAGATTCGAGAATTCCTCAGAGTCTATTTCAATTAGTCAGATTATATCTAAGAAATAAAGCGCCTTGTGAAAGTAGTTAATTTGACGTGTAACATTATGATGCAATTATTATGATGATATACAACTCTGGCTGCAAAAGTGACATTTTCAAATGCAGCGTTCAAAAGTCAATTTGAGAAGTTTTTGTTCATTCTTTTCCCTCAAACAAACCGATGTTACATTTTCAATTACCATTACCAATACAGTGACTTTCATACCAGTTCCTAAACAATACTCCAATTGATTCCAACTGTCTTTCATATACTGATTCACAAAAAAGTCTCTACTGAGCAATGAAATACCATTAATTGGCATTAAATTCCCCCCAAAAGAACCTATACCTACAAAATCCTGCACGTGGTAGTATACTGTGTCTTAACTTCTCACCATGCCAGAGTGGTTGTGTCTGAGGAGGATGGCGTGGCCGTACAGCAGCGTGCGGTGACCTCCGCCCTGAGACGACTGGAGAAGGAAAACAGAAGGAGACGTTACACCGCCGACCGCAGGCGACACAGCTGTTGATCCACCACAGACGGAAGAACAAAACACAGAGAGACAGATCACAGGAACCACAGAGAGACGAGGGCGGCCCACTCGGATAACACCTTTAAACGAAGGATTGTGTTGTAAATGCTACACCCGGAACTCCTGGTCATGTTTTTTTTAAATTGTGTCACTATTTTAAGGATAGTTTCGCTATTTTTCATTAAAATGTTGCTTCCCATCATTTATTTTACATCGCTTTACTGTTGAGAAACTTCTGCTGCTCTGCTGCAGCTTCTCACTGTGCTTGCATGCAGTCCAATGGGGCAAACGTTTAAGCCTTATAAAAACAAAAAAAAATCCCCTTTTCGAGAACAGGATAAAAATGCAGTTGGCCCAATAAAACAGATTTGGAGTTGGATTGAGTGACAGTAATGTCACATTTTATTGAAAACTCCAAACAGAAAAATCCAAAGCGTAACGTTGACGACAGCAGGTTGCCAGGAGGAAGCGACGCAACTTCCCGTTTCTAGTGTCACACGTCAGTGCGGGTGTAGTCAAGCGAGCGAGCTGATTCGCAGAAGCGCAATAGAGGCGATAAAACCCTGAAAACCCTGATACAACGCACGGCTTGTGACCAGGGGATGTAACGTGTTAAACATCATTTAACACGTTTTTAACCCTTTTTATTAATAAGGCTTGGGATGAAAAATGGCGAACCTACCCTTTAACTTTAGAGGCTTTATTATTTAAAAGGTAATAATAATAAATATTATGAAGATTTTTTTAAAGACACTGAGAACAAAATAGTGGACTGCATACAGAGACACGGCACGCAGCAGAGACTGAACAAAGTGGGACACCAGCGAAAACAAAGTCGAACACTTTGAATCCCTCCACAGCCGATCTGTCACAGTCCGCCACAGAAGACGTGAACACACCACACGCAGAGATAATCCTACCTTGGTTCAACATCCAGCAGGGATTTTAAATGAGAAAACACAATTACTGTGGTTGCAATGGATAAAGGAGCTATTAATAACCACCTCTAACAACAGGATGATAATGACGACATGTCAGGTCTGTGGAGGTTAATCCCAAATAATCTACTGGGCTGAGACAATTGGTCAGGGGTTAGCAGTGATCTATCAGCTCATGTCTGCATTAGAGCTGTGCTCAGTCTAGACAGGTGTGTGTGTGTGTGTGTGGGCGCACATAAGTATTTTGTGTAAGAGGGAAATAGGCCTAGACAGCACTTGGGCGAGCGGGGGAAAGGGGGTTAGGTTTCCTGCCTATCCTGGTCCAGGCTGTAGGGACTCTCCGCTGGGCTGGATGCCATGCTATTCTCATCCCCTCGCCGGGCGTGGAAAGCCACTCGCTCTCCCCTATCCTCCCTCTCTCTCTTCGTGCCACAGAGCTCTGTGCCCACTGACCACGCACCATAACTCAGTACATTATGTGTTGGTCAATGGAGGCATTTTTATAGCGCCCATGGGACCAAACCGCTCCATAGACCATATACTTTTATGTTAGTAGGACTAAAATGAACCACAGGGTGGTTTGGCAAAACAATAAAAGGAAGATATACATTTGGATGAGTCAATAGGACAGAATAAAAGGAGGCAGGATTGCAAAAAACATACAATGTCAATTGTGGAAATGGTCTGATGATATGGACTGATTGTGGAAAACTGTGGAAAACAACAGATACTGTATGACGCTTCAATGAGTGAAATGAAGCAAAGCAATTAGCCGAGAATTGTTTTGTAAGGATGAAAATACTGAAGCAATCAACCGGAGTTACAGTTATTGCAGCAGCAGTGTAAATGTATTGTTTTTAAATGACAAAATCAGAATGGAATTCTTCTTATTGAGCAATTCATCTAATGTCTGTTGCATCAATCTCTCAACTAACTTTAACAGGGGCTGATCATACATTCCACAGGTAAACAAGCAGCTTGGTGAGCCTCTAAAGATGGCGGCTCTGCCTGCATGGACCCAGTTGGGATCCCAGGAGAGAAGTTTGCTAAAAAAAAAAATGAGCGACAGCTCAGAGCGTAACGGACACAAAACAAAAGAGGTTTGAATGGCTCGGCCAAATTTCATTCAGTCGAACAATCGGTTACGAGGACAGGAGTGAGATTGGGTTGCCAGGTTGGTTGGTTTAGGACACAGAATGAGACATGTTTAGAGACATACCCATTTGTCCAAATCGACTGCCTGATTGGCAGAGAGCAAGGAGGAGAGGGAAGGGGAGAAGAACCAAACAGTGACGACAAGTTCATGGCTAATAAAGTGAAATAGGCTAGAGCTCAACTGTGCATAATACTCTGTATCAAGGCATTCGGCTTCATGGGTTTTGGGGAAAATACTCTGGAATCTATTCTTAAGTAAGTTATGTTCGAGTAGCTTAAGTTATTCTTACGTTCTGTGATGTGGTGTGGTGGTTGAAAAGGTAAAGGAAAAATGTAAATACAATTATTTGGGTAATTTTAAGCAAAATATAAATATATCCATATTGTTCCTGGAGATAATGAGAAGGGAGAGGATCTAGGCTTAGTAGTAGAAGGCCTGGATTAAAGAGGAAAGATGCATAAGTGGTGTGAAACATGGGGAAACCTTTCTACCAACACAACAAGCTGTAGCCCGTTTCCAGTATTCCCAGTATCTCTCGGTTTCTTCACCACAAGCATTCACCATCAACCTTCCCCGTCATTTCACCCCCTCATTCACCATTCATCTCGACCGTCTGTTGCTTACCTCCGTCATTTCCACGGTGTTGGCCAACATCTCCTGCAGAGCGCGCACCGAGAGCGACTGTTCCAGGATGAAGGCACATATGGCCAAGTCCGGCGGCACATTCTGACACAAACACAGAACAAGAGTTAAATAATCTATAATATAATATATCTCACTTCCTGATTTCCCCCCAAAGTTTTATGCCCCCGGGGAATGTGGGCGTGGTTAGTAATTGAATGCCGTGCATTAGCAACGCCATGGCAACCGGTGATAAACAAAGCTGATCAATGTTAGGTCACTACGCAGCTGGCGGAAATAAGGAGGACAAAACTGAACCTAACGGTCATTCAAAGGAGAGTTTTGAGCTGCGGCATTTTGCAATATCGTTAGCTGACCTGCGCGTGTGTGAAGAAATGGTTTAATTTCACTGTGACCTTGGATAATGAAATGTGACTTTACTCTTTGTTTTACTAGTACAATTTTAACAAGAGGAGTTTTAAATGTACAATATGTCATTTCTGCCGCTAGGGGTCTCTCAATCAAAACAATAACAAACAAAATGGAGTCAGATGACAGAAGTAGCGTGGGATCATGGGAGTTGTCGTCTTCATTTGTCACGCATGCGCTTTATGGGGACTGCTTCTGCGACAGAACGTGCAGCAAACGGCGATAAATAATGCTGCTCCATCAAATAATAGTTAGTAGAGCAATACAAACAATAGTGGAGTAGAAAAAAAGTTTTGGAAAAAAAAGTTAAGTTGAGTCCTCTGACGTAACATCCAGTGTATTCCCCGTGTTGCCTTGGAAGTTGTAGCAGTAGAGGGGGTAAAGGTGGAAGTTGTAGCAGTAGAGGGGGTAAAGGTGGAAGTTGTAGCAGTAGAGGGGGTAAAGGTGGAAGTTGTAGCAGTAGAGGAGGTAAAGGTGGAAGTTGTAGCAGTAGAGGGGGTAAAGGGGACCTAATGAAACGCTCCTTTACCAACATTAAAATTAGGGATTTCTCTGGGTTTGAAAATTATTGGAAACATTTGGGATCATGTAAAGTACACAACTCAACAAAATATACAACATAGGTCTAGTTGTTTTTAGAAATTTTAATGTGGAAAAGTTACATATTGTACCTTTAAGCCAATATTAGAAATTTTGAAGCAAATTAACTGTCTACCCAAATTGTCATGTTCCAATGTTCAATGCCAGCAAATGGCTCTTCTTCATAAAGTAGGATGGAAATGTATTATTAATATTTATTATATTTATTATTACACTATTACACAATAATGCAAAAAAAAGGAGAGGGGTGGCGGGCCGCTCCGCAGAGCCTCACCTGGGCGTTGGAGGTGGTTTCCAGGAAGCAGAGACGGTTTCCGAAGCCCTCGCAGGACAGACACAGCTTGATCTGCTCCTTCAGGACGGACGCCGTGCACTGCAGCACGATCTGGTCGTCCTGCACGGACCAGGACGGAGACACACAGTGAGGGACTTTATATGTCAAATATTACCTGTGAGTGTATTATCTAATTTGTTGTTTGCATGTAATGTTCTAAAAGCTCTAAAGTTCTAAAAATCACTTCTAATGACAAAAGTGTGACCGTTTTAGATCCAACACACCAAGAAAACACAGTTAACATTTTTCATCCAATACCGTTAGGCTCCATGGCTTGAGCCAGTGTGATGACAGAAGAACTTTGAAAACTTTCCAAGATTTTGAGGAGACCACACCTCCTCCAAACCATTCTTAATAAATACAGTATTGACGTTTCATAACAGCTGTGTATAGCACAAAAAAGGACCTATATTTAAGAAGCAAACTAGGCTGGCATCACCAGACCGATTCGCAAATGCGTATTGGTCATTTTCAATTTCCAAGGGGCGTTATCAACGGGCGCAGACCAAAATGTCTCTGGACGCAATTGGATAGAGCAACACCCAATCGGAGCAACAAAACGTGTGACGTAGTGCTGAGCGATGGAAAGATGGCGACCAGCGGGGCCAGTCGGTAAATTAAAAAAACTAAAGCATCTCCATATAATGGGGGCCAAAAATCGACCAGGCCCCCAACTGGTGGCAGCAGCCAGTACAGTTGACTCCTAGTAGCAGAACGCTAATAGACGTTAATTTGTAGATCCCCATCCACGCCGTGTCCCTGCAGAGGCCAGTGTGAAGACAGCGATAAACACCCACTCCCCATGCGAAGCCGCACCTGACACTCTGCATTCCCAGCTGCTGCCGCCACTCAGTCACTACGCAGGAGTATCCATCACTTAACCCGACCGACATCCCCCTCCCCGGGCTCGGACATAGGCTTTACCGCGGCGTTCTTCGGTTAAGAATGAGTCGTTGGGTTTCACCGAAACTATGACTCCTCCAGTCTTTTGCTGGTGACGGCTTGTGCACGGTCCCCGTTTGACCCCGGAGTGTGTTGTTGTGTTAGCGATGGACCGATAACTAACGCTGGAATCGGATATCTGCTTGACATCGTGCTAAATTAGGGCACCGGTATCAGGGAATAACCCCAATACAAAAATATGCTACCAAGAAACATATTATATAACATATATATAACATATCGGATGCTGCAGATTGCTATTTTTGTCCGATAGCATGTTAGATGTAATGGTCTGTAACATAGAAAATGTATGTTAAGTCACTGGTTATGCTCTAATGAGCCACTCAGCTGGTCAGTTTTATGACTCAGGGTCGGTGTAAGTATTGAACCGGTGACATCAGTCCATCCCTAAAGGGTGTGAAGTGTTTTGAATGAGGGTCGGGCTCTGACCTCAAAGAACAACAGCACAAAGCGTTACCATAACAACCACAGGGCTTGGCATCTTTCAGTACTATGTTATTGTCGTATGTTATTGTCAATAACTTAAGCCATCACGAGGCACCATTATTTAGGCCAAAGTGAATGATGTTGAGAAAATAGGGCCAACGTATTTTCACAATATGTCGTCTGGAATAATTGAGGGAGTTTTATTAGAAAAATGATGGAGTTCTAGTCTGATATCCGTCTTTAAAATACCCTCTCAGTATATTATGATTTATTGTGATTTTGAATTCATGATCTGTTACAGTGACATACGTCGATTTCATCAGGTGTTTTTGGTGAACTCATAACTCCTCTCTGTACCCAGAAGCCTCTGCAGCTCCTCCAGCTAAAGCGTGTTCCCTCTTCCTCTGGCTGGTTTATCTATCATCTATCTCTCCTCAGCCTAGAAATGTCTTCCCTGCGTTCTCCCTCCCTCCTTGCCCTCCCCCTGCGTGGCTCAGAGGAAAGTGGAGCACCGTGCCCTCTCTCCTCCACCACTGGCACCAGAACCCAGAGACCGCCTCCATCCGTCCCCCGACTCATTTCCAAGGAGAGGTTCCATATTTCCTCTTTGGAGATATTGTGCTTTCACTGTCAGTTTAACCTTGGAGCGTAAGGAATTGAATCGTAAACCAACTGACACACAATGAATCATCACAGCAGTTCATCACCTCATTTAACAAACTCTTAACAAGTAAACAGCAGATCTTCATTTTCTCCTTTTGTGGTAAAATAGTTTGTCTAAAATTGTGGTTCTAATAGTTTTCAGAATGATTCGAGAATATTGTCTTCATCTATCAGCTGAAGGCTCAGCAGGCTCTTTACACTGAAGACATTTCAAGATATTGTGGAGGAAATTTCCTCCTCCGCGTGGTCGGTGAGACAAATCCTTGTTATTGGAAACAACACAGAGACTCTGGTTCAGTTAACTATAACTAAGCTTTTATTCCGCAGAACAAGGAGAGAAAAAATACAGCATACACTTCAAGGCAGATGGTCAGTTCCTTGCCCCAATTTTTTAGGTTACCACACAAACGTTTATTTCTTAACCTGGCCATCCATTAAATCCTTTGCTTTGTATTCCTTAACCTGGCCATCCATTAAATCCTTTGCTTTGTTTATCTATCTAGGTAAGGAGATCCACCCCTAACACAAGCAACGCTTCACGCTTCGTCATCTTCAGTTCGAATCCACCTCGATACTATCCGCTCCCAAAAGCCAACGTAGGGAAGATCTGGAGGGCTTGTTTCATCGGGGGCTGCACGTGTTTTGCTGCCTGCATGGCATAGTGGCCTGCGAATCCTGCTGCTACCAGTGCTAACCCCATGGCCACCATTGAACTGGCCATGTTTATCTGTGATGGTCCGTTTCAAACACAGCCAACAATCACACGTGTCCTGACGAATATGCCGTACTACACTTGATCTTAGCCAAAAGGCCAAGAAACTATCAAAAAAAATTCCTTTATTGTTTCATTCAAAAACAAACATAGGTCACATACACTGCGTGACACGTCATCAACACATTCCAAATATGTCATAAAACAAAAGCAGCAGATGACAGATCATCAACACCTTCCAAACATGTCATAAACAAATACTGCAGACGAAACCACAGACCCCCAAACCAAATCCCATTCCTCCTCTCCACCTCTCCAGGCCCGCATGATTTTCTCCATTTTATTGCTTTGTTCAAAAAACAACAGCGACCACATACGCTGTGGGACAAATCATCAGCACATTCCACAGCACGACCCCAAGGTTACTGCTGCCTAATTCTCTCGTTTTTATAGGCAGAGTCAAGACATTTTTTTGTAACATCACAAGCTGAGTTACTAAGAACATTCTGGAAACTTCTGGTGGCCAGATGCACGCTTGTGATGCCATACAAGCTACAGTACATGAGCAAAAACACCAGCCCTGAAGAGATTGCATCAGTTATGAAAATCATACACTTCAAACCATTAAATCATGATCCATTTGTTATACAGCATATAAAGCATAAATTATTGCATGTTTCTATCACAATATCTTTCCTTATTTTAAGATTTTTTTCAAGACTTTCTCAAGATATTTTTCTTAAATCATTTTACCCCTTTGGCAGACAATCTTAGTGAATGTGCAAGATGTATTTTGGCAGGTTTTGCAGTGCACTATTCACCCAGGTCTCCCCAGCTACCCCATGGGTCTTCCCACTCACTCCACTTCAAAGCTGAGCTTCAAAGCAGCGCAGTAGTTCTGTGCACTTCAATGACATGAATCACTATTTCTATATTTATCACAAATTATAATACAACTGTTATAAAGTCACCAGAGGCGGCTGGTTGGGGACGCATTGTGTGAGTGTAAGCAAGTTGTATACAAAGATGATTTAAAGTCACCAATGAAAGTCACCACATAACTATATAACTATATAACTACATAGACATAATGGAGGGTGTCCCTTGCCTCCAAGCACAAATGTTTTTTTTGTTTTTTTTTGCTTTTGTGTATAATACTATGTGTTTATACTGTGTAAATACTGTTATGACTATTATCGCCAAGCTGTTTTATTATTTTTTCCAAAACAGCTTGACATACATTTCTGATCAGTGCATGTCTAGTGCAAAACCACGACAGGACTTTTGACTTTTTGAACCTGGAATGTTCCACCTCTGAAATAATTAAATTTTCAATATTATTGTAAATTATCTTTCAGTGGTATATTACTGACAGGAAATCAAGTGCCATTATAATGCAATACACATTTTATAATTCAAAATGAATGAGAATGAGAATATACAACCCAAAATATTCTTGCAATATAACGCCTGATATACAGTATTTCAGGGACTCTTATTTGAAAAACTAGCTTTATACTGATATGATACTTTGGGATTTACTCATAATGTCTGTGTTGAAAACAGTACCAAGCAGCAGTCCCTGATAAGGAGAGAGGGCTGAGCTTCTGGGCAGCTAAACGCAGACCAAAGTAACTGAATGACTCACTGCTCTGAGACCGTGGCTGCGCGATCAGATGACATTTTCAGCTCATAGAAAATTGTATATGCACCACAACATTACTCTGCCCAGGCTGCACTGCTGCTTGGCAGCCTCCTCTACAGTTAAATCCAGAGTCTCATGCCACAGAACTGGATGTATGCTGCAAATCGAAGGTCAAAACAAAAACAGAGGACATTAAGTAAATGAAATGCAAAATATCATAATGAGCATGGAAACAGATTGAACATTAAAGTATTTTCAATAATGTTAATGTCCACCTGAGTGTGCAGAATACCAATTAATCCATCTAAACGAATTATAAAACAGCTACTGCGTGGTCTTTTGGAATGAAGGCATCAAACAGCTCTGGAGGAACGTAGGGTGCACAGGCTGACATGTTCATTTCCTGAGCTCGTACGCTGATTGATTCTGAAACCCCCTGCCACTTCGGCTGCTCTGCCGGAACGGTCTGTACAACCTAATGGGAACTGTGAAGAATGTGAAGAAAACTCTCCAGAACTCTACAAGCAGGAGACTGAAAACCCGATATTCGTTGTCTTTCAATGAGGCAGTGACAAAAACCTGCCTGCCATCGACCAAACCTTCCGGCAAAAATTAAAGTTTCTCATCATGCCGCCACTGGACAAACCAGACAACCCAGATATTGTTTTAGGAAGTAACATGGACTTCCAGAAGCGACTAATTTTAGTCAAATCCCACCCGCATGCAATAAACATCTAAAGTAGTCCAGAGTGGACCAAAAGCAATGATGTGTTGAGAAAAGTTAGTGCCGAGATTTATGCCAATATAGCCCTAGGTCCCAATCCCAACTTCCCACCCTCCCAATCTCTTTAGCAATATTTATATAATGTCTCCCATTGCACACATTCTAACTTTTTTAAGTGTTGACATGTGAACGCACCGTTGAGTAAAATCTGGTGACAGCACTCCATCAGGTGAAGCACGCTGAGGTCACACTCTGCGAAACTCCTCCACAACAACCACGTGAAAATCTGAGCCCACACAATATCCAGGGCTTAACTCACCCTTGTATTAATAGAAGCTCGCACCACACCTGCTGATAACGTGTTAATCTCACACGTCCGCCGCAGGACTGGGGAAGTGGCAGGTATAATGTAGGCAGCAAAGGCCACAACGTGTTAAGTGCAACAGCTCTGAACCACTGAACTTCTACTGTACCTTGGCAGCGTATAAAGATCCACCCCTGTGACATGTTCAGTTCCCCGTCGAGACGACAAGCGTCGGGTTACAGGCCGAGACATATTTGGAGTTGGCGGCTGAAACGCTCATGTGGATGTGTGGGGTCAAAGGGAGATGGAGAGACAATTGGATATAAATTGACTGACAAACACATGTGGACGCAAATAGATGCCTCCAATGTGATGCAGCATTTTCATACCCACACATCTAGAGCTGCTGAAACCAGACACCTTTCTTTCAGTCTGGTGTCTATCACAGCAGACAGGAATCTGAAGCTCTACGGATGGACAGGGTGACAGACGCCCGAGGTCTTCACGGGTCGCAAAACCCAGACCCGAACCCAATTGGACCCGTGAAATTTGTCCCGAGATCCAATTGGAACCGTCCATAAAAAAAAATTTTAGAATACAGAGCAGACCTGATGCATGTCCGAGGGGAGAGAGACCCGGATCCTAGCCTGGTCGGGAATTTTCTGGATCCAAACAGATCCGATAATTAAAATTGCTCCTAAAATATGCATGCGTGCCCCTGCTCTCTGTTGACCTTTTCGGCTCCGACTCTGCTGCAGATTTAAGTTTGCTTTTTCTCCCTTGTAATCTGATCCACAGCAGCAGTTCCTCTCGTGATCAGAGCTGATAGCGCCTCCTCTCAGATCTAGTCACCTATTATACATAATGACACACAGACCCGTGACCCGAGGCAATAGAATTCGACCCGACCCAATCTCACTTGGCCATAATAAAATGGACTCGGGTTCGGGTAGACCCGTGAAGATGTCTAACAGGCCTCTCCAGCCAAGGTGTGAGAAACGCAACACCTGAAGTCACCGATTAGTGCACCTCATTATGATGGCACATGGATAGGCTAATGTCCTATGACACGGTTGTCTAAGATCCTATGATGTTTTGGGGGTTTTTTTCTCTCAAAATGGAGCGTGAAAAAATCAATTGCTCTTTTTTTAATAAGGATTTTTGTCTGTGTGACAATAGCAGCTTGAGGAATGGATGATCCATAGTGATCCATCATGAGAAGATGGGGCTGCCGTGCAAAGGGGAGCGTTAATAGAGTTCACTGAGGCAGAAAGTAGAATATCTGACGACTTGTTGTTTGCAATGATTCATTTTCTCAAAAGAAAATCGATAGGTGATCGACCAGGAGAATGTTGCTGCCAAAAATCGGATCAATTTCGGCTGTGGCTGGAAGGTTAGTCTCCTCTGTCAGATAAACAGATAAGCAGCCGCAGGGGTCCCTTTTAAATCATAGATAGATAGATAGATAGATAGACAGATAGACAGATAGATTAGTGCTTAAATTATATGAGATCTTGACTTTGTTATTAGTCAGCTACTTCATCCGGTGACCGAAACAATACAATCTAACCCTGATTGACAACTGGAGCTTTATCCAGGAAGTAACCTTGAGGTTCTTCCTTGTGCTTCAGCTGCAGAGGAAGAGAGCAGCGTCAGATGGAGGAACGAGCTCTGCTCCGCACCAAAGTCTATCCTGCGAGTAACAATCCATCAAGTGGGCAGCGCAGCCTCTGGCCGGCGCCCCGGTCAGTCTGCTGATGCTCGGCTTCCCCCGGTCCAGGAAATTGACTACAGCGCTGCAGACACAAACAGTCTGAGGGATTGCACATTTTACAGTATGTGGGCGGAAGAATGGGTCAATATTAGGCAGAGGGGGTGGAGGAGGAGGGGATTCCCCCTTTGGAGGAGCTTTTTGTCAGGGCAAACTCCTCCAGACTGCAGAGGTATAGCATCCGAATAGAGAATAGGCCCGGCCCCCACAAGGGGGTGGAGAGTAACTGAGTAAATGTACTCTAGTACTGTACTGAAGTACAACTTGGAGGTAGTTGCACGTTACTTGACTAGTTCAGTTTTTTATTTTACTTTATTTTACTCGACTACTTTACTTGAGAAATGCAAGGAATACCATCTAACATCTTCAGTTATTTGACGGTAGTATAGTTCGGACAGTCTATAGTTACAGGTATGTAACTTGGTGTTGGTACATCTGACTGAAACTGAAGCTCTGTCTCTCCAGAACCTGCCGAGCTCCCTGAACACCACATTGCAGCTCCACTCCCTTTGCTTTATTTATCTTTTTCATCATTTATTCACATTCATTGCATTCATCATCAGACGTCAGATCCTATTTACTTATTCATGTCTTGTGCTGTGTAATGTGTTCCTGTGTTTGTGAAAGCAATGTACTGTACGCTGCCTCCGCACAAGCAAAACAAAGTCATTTGATTTGAATTGAATTGAATCGAACCGAATAAATCTTCCTTGAATTGTTTCCTTCCCTGCTTTCTGTTTTCATCTCCATGCACTTCTTCTGTTTTCGCTCTTTCTTCATTCCCTTCTTCATTTC
>OMKR01049900.1:0-19509 GCA_900302355.1 Cyttopsis rosea | reverse complement strand
GATGAAAAAAAAATAAAAAAAGAATATATATATATATATATATATATATATATATATATATATATATAAAAATAAAATTATATAGTATATCTCAAAATTGGTTAGTGAACGAAAGGATGAGACGTTATGAGTTCATGCGCTTTTTTTTAAAGAGTATGTAATAGCAAAAAGATCCACTTGTAATGTCAGCAAGTCCCTTCTTTGGTAGCCTATGTATCCTCAAATGACTTTGGGACTGTTCCTGAAGAGATGGATTAGTCTTCTGTGCCAACATTACCTCAGCGCCACTGCCTCCAAGCTGAATGGCACTCAGCTTTGCAGTTATAGGGGAAGGATAGAAAATTGTTGCATTACTACATGTTGATTTCAGAAGGAATTGCATATCTAATGATTCTCACTTTATAGCACAACTATTTTTACTAGGGATGTTTACTAGCTGATGCCCTATCTCAGTGAACAGTCATATGGGTTCTGCAATCAAAACGCAGTAGCTGCTGCCCAGGCCCCTACCGACTGTAACAATGGTCAGTTATTTGCTGCTTCAGCACTGCAAAGGTTTATTGAAAAGGGGGTTATTAAAAGAATTACATTGGCTCTGATACAAAAGACCCAGTTAATCTTTATGAATTGACAATGTGGCAAAGTGTTACCCGATTATGTACAACAGCTTTATGGGATTGGTGGTAAAAGGTATGAGCACCGCCTCCCTTGTCAAACTGGACTGATTGCCTCTATTGTGCACAAATTCTCAAGTCAAGTCATTGAGCTCATGTTCTTATAAGCTTGAAGGATTTGTCTTGTCTTGCTCAAGGACACATGGCTGCTGTTGGGATCAAACCTGTGACCTACTTTCACACCAATGGGCCATGCTCGTAAAACTGACTTCCTGCTTCTCTTTGTATTTGTTTAATTTGGCAGAAAGAGATCCAGGCCATGAGCCAGTGCCACCACCCCAACATCGTGTCCTACTACACCTCGTTTGTTGTAAAGGATGAGCTTTGGCTGGTCATGAAGCTGCTCAGTGGTGGTAAGTACCCGTTCCTCCTTCCATACCTGTCTCACTTTTCACATTTATTCATCTATTATCTTCACTCTCTACATTCCCTACTTACACATATACATTGGCCAAATCTTTATGATGCCTCTCTCCTCATTTGTCTTTCCAAAAGCACCCTGCTTCCCACTTAAACCTGTTTTCTGGGTTCTGGATGTACAAATGATTCATCCCATTCTTGCTTTGGTTTAAGATGGGTTTGAGGGAGAAGTTTGATATACTAAACCCAGCACCACAAAATCTTTTGCCATTGGCTCTGCTGACTGGCAAGAAACAGGAAGGAGTACAGTGCTGCTGGCTGTGGGTTTTCAGGATGTTATCTGCCTGTGATTGCAGGGAATGTGACACCACTGATCCTCATTGTGCCCCTATGTGAGCAGTAGTTCTTTCCGGGGCTCTAACCCAGCGCAGAGTAGAGGCTAATGACAGGGCAGAGGTAATAACAGCCCACGGGCCGGCAGTGCTACAATTAAAATGGTGAGAGGTGAAGTAGAGCAAGGCAGAGGCATCAAGTGCCAGGCCAACAAGGTGATGGGGCCCACAAGACTATTGATTGCATCTGGGGCATGAATGATGGAAGTGCTGTATTTTCTGCAGAAAAATATAAATTGGAAATATCATATAGACAAAGAATCTGTCTCTGAGCTCAACATTGCTGAGGGCAATTTCACGACAAATGGAATAGATTCTTTTTTTGTTTAATGCGTGTGAGTGGGCCTTAAAATTTAATAGTAAGATGGCTTTTTATAGCAGATTTGTGAAAGATCCTCGAGGTAAACACAGAGCCTGCAGCCTCGCATTGCCAAGCGTGTGACAAGCTAGAGGCAGCGCACTCCTCTAACTCGGAGATGAAGACAGTCTGATGGGGGTAATGGGCATTTATTGTGAGTGCTGAGTGAGTCGTTCCTCTTTCTTCCGTTTGCCGTCCGTCTTTCTGACACAAACAAATATGCACGTACACACACACACACACACACACACACACACACACACGCGCGCACATCAACTCTGGTTGCCCCACTCTGGTTGCCCCTTGGAGGCCCCCTGTGTACACAGCGTCCACTGTAATGAATAGTGCCCAGGTGGCATGTCTGGCTCTCTCAGAAGCACTCGAGTCATGAGACACTTGGCAGCCACCGTGCAGCTGGGCCTGGGGCGCGGTGCCCACCAAGCGACGCTACCGCCGGCTGCCAGTCTCACCATGGGGGCAGACACTATTTAGATGGCTGCACATATTCCCGTTACCCTAGTAAAACAGAGGCCATTGATCTTTGAGTTTTATTGTTCAGCGTAATTAAGCGATGGCTGCGGAGACATCTGTCATTGAGAGAAATCTTTAATGAGCCTTAGTTTATAGACCATCACTTTACAGGACAGGGCATACCAGCCCCGCGGAGGCTGACTCCTGTCTGCCGCTCTGGCTCTGCTGGTGCGGAAGAAAGCAGGACTTCAACCTTCTGCCTTCACCTTCCAGCCTTGAAAGATTAGTGACACAGCATGAGTTGTCAAAGTCTCGATGGGCTTTTATCCTGACAGTTATGTTTATGTTTATAAAGCGCTTTAGGACAAGGTAAACAATCTGCTAAGTGCTTCATTAGAAGTCATTATTCAAATCTTAATTAATGGCGTAACTGGGGCAAATACTAGTCTTTATAAGTAGTTTAGAGATCATCAACAGCTTAAGTTTCATCGCTACAATTGACCTTCAGCATTAATGCACTACTGAACTTTTTCTTTCTTTTTTTTTAGTTAACCAGTCCACATTTCATCAGTTTGTGATTGAAAAGTACGGCTTCCTGATCAAATCATGGTACATAATGCTGACTGCAGGTCACATGTTCTGCCCTGAGAAGTGGAAGTCTAAAAGGATCAAGTTTTGCCAGGCCTGCTCTCTCTTGAATGCACAGCCAAGGCCGAAGCTGCAATACAGTATGTAGCCGAGCTGAACACCCAGGTAGGCAGGTACAGGGCTGTTCAGGAAAATCCTGTTCTGAATGTGAAGTTTGAACAAGTGTTTCATCAAAGCCCTGCATAATAACTTTCCAGTGACAGAATTCCCACCGGAATGGGATCCACCGACACCCAGAGGGCCACAATGTGACTCATGCCAAAGCAAGCTGGGTAATGTCTTTTGCGCTTTAATACCAATTTCACCAATCTATAATTTCTGCCACCAAACTCAATTGAAATTCTAAATAGAATTTTGAAAATGGAAATTGGCTAAAGCCTGATCGTTACAGACATTTTGATATTTTGCATAAGAACAGACTTAATTAAGTTTGGAAGGAATTGGTATTTTATGTCATCATTCAATGGATAAATGATGGAAATTTAACACAAAAATGAATTTCAGATCAGTCCTTTGACGCTCCCCTATATATTTTCATGTTATAAAGTGGAATCCACTGTCAAAACCTGATGTCATGTGTGATTTGGATAAGCCTTTCCTTCAGGGGATTGGGTATGCATTTCTCAAGCCAGGGCAGCAGGAATCATTTGGTTTGGAAGGCATTAGTCTTTTCAGTGCAAAGTGAAATGTGAACGTATCATTTAGTGTGCAGCATGTTGGAACAGACTAATGAGCCATCTAGAGTTCAATCAAATCAATTTGAGAGGAGCTGACATCGTTGCTTGAACCTCCAGAGACTACTTCATTCATTGTGTGTGTGTGTGTGTGTGTGTGTGTGTGTGTGTGTGTGTGTGTGTGTGTCCTAGTTCACATTGAGGATTTGCCACTCTGGTTCACCCCTGTCTTGTCTGTTCGCAGGTCCGCTTTGCACAATACAAGCGGTCATGGGTCGGCTGAGTACTCTTCTTTTGCAGATACTTAAAGTTTGGTATTATTGGTCCATCATCAATCACTGACTGTCTGCAAGTGGGAGGGGGTGTTGTCTTTGAGCAAAGCCAGAACTAGCACATTTTGCACTTGCTCTCTAGCATTTGTTCAGCTAATTCATCTCCATGTGGCTCATTAGACTTAGTGTCAGGGTCTAATGTCTAGTGTCTCCAGCTTGTTGTCTCCGCTGGCCTGGATTTCCATGCTTGGCAGCTCAGTGCTCTGTTCTATCTGCCGCGTCCTTGTCAGTTGCATCGAGTGCTTCCAGCCAGTACAGTCGGGATGTGGGCATCGGTGCGAACACAGCAGCACTGACGGAGGAGGGAACAGGGAACAGAAATGGCAAACTGGCTGGCTGCATTTTCTCAATGGGCCTTCAAAGACCTGCCACATCAATACAGCTCGTCTCTACTCTGCGTGCACACGCTCACTTCTTGCTAACTCAATTGGTTCACACACTAATATACACCTTCTCTCACACACACACACAGTGCTTTTACTTCTCCATCCTCCCCTTGGACAGCCTTGCTACTTTCTCTGTCTGTTTCACGGCTGAATCACATTCTATGATTAGCGAGTGCAGACATACTGCACCAAGAACCCGTTGAACCCCAATCTCATCTCTCCTTCAATGTCTCTCTCTCTGCCTCTCTTTTGCTCTCGCTCTCTCTCTTTGCCTCTCTCTCTCTCTCTCTCTCTCTCTCTCTCTCTCTCTCTCTGCCTCTCCCCCTCTGCCTCGCTCGCTCTCTCTGTCCCTCGCTCTCTTTTCCTCACTCTCTCTCTGCGGCTCTGTCTCTGCTTCTCTTTCTCTCTAATTCTCTATCTTGCTCTCTGTCACTCTCCTTCATTCGTCGTCTTCACACTCAGCATTTCTCACACCCTGAATCAGTCTCTCTCTCTCTTTTTGTCCATATCTATTTTTACTCATATAACATTGGCTTGTCTAGTCTTAGAAGCTGGCCCTGCATTGTTGGTCCGACTGGGCAATGCAATCAGTGCTCTATTGACTGATGGATGAGAGGTGAGAATGGGAACATCCTAAAGTGATTGAACCAATAAATATCCTTGTACCACTGACCTGACACCCACAGCTCAACTCACACCAACAGAACCAACTTGGCCCTGACCCTGCGCCGGTGTTTTGAGGACCTTTTTAAAAAGGCCTTTCCTGCTTTTGTTGTGCGTGTCGGACATGCATGTACTGTATGTGCAGATTGTGCTTGTCGTGTACTGGGTCAAACATTCTGCTTGGAGTGCCGCCTGTTCACGAATGTTTCACTTAATTTCTGTGAGGTAGAATACAATGTATTTGTAATGTCACAAGCTTTTTTCTCTTTAGAAAATAGCCCATAGTTCACACACAACAGCGCAAGTCATACTCTGTCGGTCGTCCACAGCACAGTTGTGTTCGGCCGTAGCCAGGCTGAGGAAGCTGTTATGGCTCCTCTGTCAGGCTGAACCAGGCCTAAGGTACCTAAAGTAGAGCTGCTGTAGTCCCAGGTCTCCATTCAGCTTGTGGAACCGACATTAAAGAGGATGCTTTTGACTCACAGGGCTCTCACATGCGTCTCTCATCCCCCGACCAAAGAAATTCGATTATAACCACTCTTACAAAATATGTATTTCTCTCCTTGCCCTGGCTTTTTTTGTGGTGTTCCAAATGAAAATGTCATGTGAATGTTTGGGATGAAATAATTTTTTCAACACAATAATTTGTGGTTAACACATGATAAAGATAATTGTTTTGGCAATGAAATAAGACAGTGGTATCTTTGTGTTATTTATGTAGCAATAAACACTCATGAAATATTTGTTTTGAGAGATTGTCTGTCCACCCACCAGGAAGAATGTTTTTACATAAATTAATCTTTGTATTAATTCTGCTTAGCATTTACCAAATTCAAAAGTGACTCTTTTATTGATACTCAAAACTAAGTCGCCTCACTTCTCTAATGGCCAGACACAAACAAGATATTTCTCACGATAGTGACCGTTTCCCACTCTTTCAAAATCAAAGGGGCGGCAAGCAGGAAAATAAAATGTTCGACATTGACATACGGGACCTCAACTTTGACATGACTACGTTTTTCCTCAAGCAAATCCTTAAGCAATGACTGGCAAGCCGCTGGCTAGCAATTAAAGCTCCAGTGCTTATCAGCAACCATGACTTATGTTTGACCTGACACTGTCTTGTGTTGGCTTGCCAGGCTCTGTGCTGGATGTGATCAAGCATATTATCTCAAGAGGGGAGCACAAGTCTGGCGTCCTGGATGAGGCCAGTATAGCCACCATGCTGAAGGAGGTGCTGGAAGGCCTGGAGTACCTACACAAGAACGGGCAGATCCACAGGTAACGTGACTCATGGTCCTCTGCTGCCAACAGTGTTAATAAGCCTGGCAAACCATTGTTTCTCACAGTTTACTGAAGAGGGTTCAAGGACACCGCTGCTTGTTTCTACTCTGAACCTGTCAAAAGACAAACTAAAGAAATCTGTCCGCTGCAGCTTGATTGATTCATGGACTGTAAGTGGAAGTGAATGGTGTTTTACATCGAGACAGACTAATGACTGTGCCAAGGACATGGCATTTTTAAACAGTATCTCACTGCTAAAGGTCATCGGCCTTTATTGGAATTTGTGAGGCAATGTGGAGGTAATGTAAATGCCTCCACATTGCCTGCAGAGTGAATGGATTTCCATTCACTGCCATTTACATGCGGCTCGATACTTTGAGGGTGTGCATTCAATGTATACACTTATCCTGTCCACTATGACACAACTCAATGGCTCATACAAATTGAATGAATTGCCGACACTAAAAAACAACTAATTTCATGGGATGCCTATTCATGTGTTACATGATATTTAAGAATAATTGTATTAATATGCATTAGACATCTTTACAGGCAAGCAATATGGCAAACCCAGATTTGCATGCCTCAGGAAACTGGATCTTCAGAAGCTTTCCTCTAAGCCAGTTCGAGACCCTGCTAAGCCACTGCTCTTCTACCACTAATTGGGCTCTTTCTACACATTGGCCTTACCAAACCATGACACAGCCTTTACATTTTTAAAAGTCATTATTCTGTGTTGTATTAACTCTCCTGTTGTTTTTGCTGTTTTCCAGACGTAGCCTGCGACAGGCTGCATGTGTAAATAATGTATGACCTTTTAGCCTGGTTAAGCACTCAACAGCCCTCAGAGTAACATGCCGACGGCACACTGAGAGAGGGACAAGGAGACTTATTTTCCCTGCTTTTCTCAGACACAAATCTACCTGTGATGCGAGTGACTCACTGATACAAACCCACATTTGCCACATTTCAAGGTCTAGAATAATAGGCTTATCGTATAAAAGGTGGGTATAATGTAGAATGTTGAATGTAGCCTGAACCTCCGCAGGAGGACACAGTGGAAAGGAAAATGGATATTTCAACACCTTTTTCCAGCCCAAATCTTTTGAAGTGTTGGGAAGAGGAATATGTGACAAAATCCCACGGCACGGAAAACGGTGGTCACGCTGAGAGCACGCTCAACTCAGCACTGGCTCGAGTTGAGCGTAAGGTAGAAAAACACGATCAGTTGATGGGTGTCTATGGTGATGTAACCCTGTACACGGCCACACGTGTTCTCCCTGTGTAAGCTGAATCATATGAGTGAGAGCCTCAGGACAGGGGGGACGGAGAGAGCGAAGGGTTAGGCCAAAGCGAAAGTTGGACATGGGGTGATGGTGTCACATGATACATACCACCTACAGAAGCACAGCAGAATGCAATTAGAGCCTCAGGAGCTGGACCTTTTGGGCCCGGGCGGAGACATTTACCACAAGCCAGTGAACTTCACCACCTCCGCATTGACATCAGCCCGAGAAAGTAGATTTCTTTGACACTTTCATTTTAGCATGAGCTGTCCATCTAGAGGTAGGTTCCACGTGAATGAGAAGATAAAGTGCATCACCAATAAGCACAAAGCTACAGAGTGCTTTCTGTCTATTCCCCCATCTGTTTTGACTTTTTTTTTGTTCAATTAATTGAGAGAATAGCAACTATCATTCTACAAATTAATGCTTGTGTAACCCATGTGAGACAATTATTTGGTCATGTTGTCATTTTCTTGAAGATAAACTGCCTTCCTTGGAGATTTATTGTCTTTGGCTTGCTTCCTGGTGTCTCCTGGGGTCCTCATATCTGATCTAATAAAGGTTTCCAATCTCTGAAGATGTTCTTGTGTATCTAGGAACAATAAGGGTTAGAGAAGGGCTCCATAAATGGCTGAATGGAGAAGCTATTTCTGCCCCATATTGAAGGTCATATCTCATAAACCTTTTTTTTTATGGCTGTGTTTGTGGCGCTGTGAGCTCGGCACCAGGATGTGATGTCACAGACAATGACCCCTGCCGAACACCGAGGCGCAAGCACTACCAGATGAGGATGATAAATCTTTCTTGCCAGGTCCATACTGTTGCCATTCCCACCTGGCCACTGGTTGGCTAACTTTTCATGAGGTTATATATTTAGATGGGCCTTGTATATCTTGCCTAGTCATCACTCATCGGTGCTGTATAATGACCTCTGTTTAATAGTGCCCTGCTTGATAAACTGGTATTGCTCAAAGGTATAGAAACCGTTTGAAATGTAATGGCCTTTAGAATTTCAGTCCTCTTAAGGCACTGGTCCATTTGCCATTATGTCTCTCAGCATATTGTATGAATGAATGGATGGCTGGTGGGAGTGAGAGTTTGACTGGATTTCTTTTTTTTTTTCATCTTTAGAACCTGTATGGTGCATTGTGTCACCACCTGCTCTTCCCTATGACTCCCCCATCCTCCTCTTCTGCTGCGAATCTTAATGACTGTATGAAGCCTTTATCTCAAGCTGTTAAAGAAAACTTCTGCCTCCGTTAGGCTTCATCACCATTCTACTTACTCACCTTGGTTTAGACAAAAGAAGGTCCTTATCACAAATGATCAATCACGATCTCTTAAACTTACTAAACCATGTTTTCTATTTCCCAATCCATTCCTGTTGCCACGTGAACTGTTTTACCTTGGAATGATAACTTATTTACATCAGAATTTATTGTTTAGGTTTTCTGCCTCAAACTTTAACACTTTCCTGGCTCAGGGTGGTCCCTCGATCTGTTAATTCAAGCATGCTTAACTGACCTAGGCAAAACCCCAATGCCAAAAGGTAGAAAACATGACAGAACACATTACTTCTACCAGCCATATAGGTGTGGCATATGTAGTATTTTGTGCACTCCTCATTGCCACTCTAATCCTTAAAAAGCAGCAGAAAATCATCCTTCTTTGCGCCACCAGGTAAAATGAGCTAACACTGTTTAAATTTCCCTGTTAATTCCCTTTGAGTTGTGTAAGTGGGTGCAACAGAAGTGGATTATATATTATTAACTTGACCGGATGTAGTTTAGCAGTTGTGTCATCACAGCTGTAAAGGTCATTGTTCTGACCTGCAAAGTAGCATTGCCACAAGCCCGGAGCGCGGTCAGAGGGTGTCTGTCCCACAGCAGACATTTCTAGTGGGTTGCTTGTCTTTGGTGCAATGAGGCCTCTTGCTGAAGCTGTCGAGTCCATTCTTCATCCACTCCTCATCTTTCCTGGTGCGACAGTTACATAACCAAACTTGTCTCGGAACAAGCGTACATGAAGGCTTCTCCACACAAGCACCGAAGGCCCTTTCTATCGAGGTTGCTCACCCTAAGTGCACAGTTTAACCAAGGCGCTAAAACAGGCTGATACAAATTGCCCCGCCTGTTCAGTGTGCGGCTGAGTGGTCTATAGTTTTTTTTTTTTTTTTTTTTTTGTGTGTTAATCTTCACTCCACGCAGCACCTCTGAGACCATTTGCTCGGCCAAGGGAATCCCCATCTTGGGTTTCAGATGCTGTTCCTAATACCTGACAAATGCTGCGTTCCATCTTTTGGGGCACTGTGTCCGCAGCTCCCCCGCCCTGTCACTGTGAGATCTATTGATTCTGTGGTATTTTTACTGAAGGGCTCTGAGTGAAAGAGGTCCTCGCTGCTCAAGGATTCAGAAGCATTTTCACAAAGCCTTTAATTGCTGACCTGCTGAACTCTTCAGCGCCGCTGTCCATTTGAGTAGCTCGCTTGTAAATTATCATACATTCCACCTCTTAGCAGAGAAGTGGGGTCCTGTCGCACCAGAGGGAGCTTTAAAGACTAAACTCCCGATGTCGTTCCCCATTCTCCTTGGGGCTCCAGAGAGATATCTCGGTCAACGATCTGACAAAGTCTGAAGTCGGGTTAAGATTGCCGAGGTGAAGCTTCTAAATCAACGCACGTGTTGTGCTTCCCCTCTTAGAAGACCCCCCTGCTTTAGCAATATGTGAGCAATTATCAAGAAGGTCTTGGTAGCACAGGAACATTTCCAACCACCACAAGCATTCATGCACCAAATGCTCCCTCCTGTTGCTTCACTGCGTGTGTCTGTGTGTGTACTACTGTGTGAGCAGAATCGTATGCCCCCTGCATAGTGCGAAAGAGACAAGTGAGGCTTTGTTGCTTGGAAGCTCTGGAAGCCGCGTTCTGTCTCATCCTCATACCAGTCTATTTTTACTTTCATTGAGACTCATTTTTGATCCAAGAGCAGTTTTTACTTGCAGCATTCTGCAGCATCTCACTCTGGTGCCCCCTCTTGGTTTCAAAGCAAACTCAATACTTAGGTCACTAATCCCTGTTGAGTTACCTGAATTAAAGTTTTCTCTCCATAATTAAATTGTGAAGAACAACATAGATGTATAATTTCTGTTTAGGAAATCAGTTTTTAGGAAATCCTGTTTTGTTTTGTTGTTTTCTTTCTCCCCCATTTATCAACATTCAATGGTGGATTCAGCTCATAGCTGTCCCTCTCTCCTGAACACCTGGTGGTGGTGACTGGTTTCCCTGAATCGTGCCATCGCTTCCATCCTTACCTTTTTGTTATTTCCTCGCCTTTCACTTGACCCATTGTCAGACTATCTCTGGTGAGTCTGTTACCATGACGACTGTCTGGCGAGTGAGGTGGCGGTGTTCATCCGCTGGGTGTCTATGTCTGTGTGAGTCTCCCGTTAGTGCACATGAGCGTTCAGAGGTGCGTGCACATGCAGACGGGCACTCAGACAGCTGTCCCCGCCGAATCCTCTTAGCACTATCGGGGGAGTCCAAGCTGGGATGAGCAAATTAACTGCTCTCGACCCTAATAAAAGCTATATTACACAAAAAAATGATACCGGGCTGAATTCTAGCATAATTTGGAGCACGGGGGGAAGGAAATAACCTATAAAAGCTACATGTGATGACTTTTTTGGAGTAAATTATTAACTTTTGATATTAGCCCCAATGAAGCCATGAAATTATCTTGAGACGACCCTTGGGAATTGCTCATTTGAAGTGTGTGTACTGTACTGGCACTATTACTTTCAACCACTATACAGTGGTTGAAAGTAATAGTGCCGCACGAATAGAGTTGCTATTAGTGGAGTACCAGAGTGGCCGTTGCAAACAAAGCAGTTGAAATGGCTGTTTGTACTGTATGAGACCTGTGTAAATTGAAATTGATCAGAGAATAGTTGTGTGTCCCGATGTGAGGGAACAGTATGGTGTCAAATTATCCGCTTTTGGCTTTTAAGAAGTACTCTCATACCTATTGAGGCTTCTGTGTTCGCCATCTTCTGTTCTTCCTCAAGGAGATTTCAAGCTTTCATGTCAAGTTGGCAATGAGGATGGAATGAGGAGGAATTAGAGGATATTGTCCTTGGTCTCACAGTAGCCCAGTGGATTCAATGTATGATCACTACAACCGCTAATTTCCTATTAAAGGCCTGTGGTTTTGTTTAAACACGGTCACAAGTCACACTGGATATTGGCACGATCTTCTTGACTGGAATTCAAATGTCAAAATCAACGGGTTTTTATGGAGTTAAAACAGTCTCATACGTTTTAATAATTCACAAACCTGACGTCGCGGTTTGTCCGGGATCGTCCCGGTTTCAAGCTCCCGAGTCCCGGCAAAAACGGTAAAATGTCCCGGTTTTCAACATTCACTACATTTCACCCCAATTAAAATAATAATATTATACTTGTTTTCAGCTTACATAGACATTTATTGTGTTCTATTCATTACCTAACCCACATAAAAAATGCACCACGAAACATAAGCGATAATAATAAATGTATAATAATTGTCCCCCCTCCTGATGAAAACGCATATGGTGCTTGCATAAGCGCATACGTACATGTGCGCGTGCAGAACAAATCTCAATGCCAATATTTACATCTTTCTATAGATATAGATATTTTAATAATACAATACCAGATAGTTATTTTTAATGTCGACTTTTATTATGTTTAATATATTGAATATAGACAGTGACCCATCTGTACACAAGATTTTTTTATTTTGTAACGTAGGATGGGGGACAATGATTATTATTACTATCGGTCGGGCTTGATTGTCCTGCCCCCAGCGCCTGACGTAATCGCTTCTTCCTCCCTCCACGAGTTACGAATCATGTGTGACACACGGAGCAGTACAACGGTTTCAAAAGGATCCACACAAATAGTTGGAGATTAATAAATATATTTCCATTTAAAAATGTTAAGTTGACCTACAGATGATGATATAAGAGTTGTAAATTAGAGTTACAGATACGGATCGAGAGTTACAGCTAAAAATCTGTTTACAAGTTGTGAATACTTCTGTTTTAACTCCATAGTTTTTGCCTTGGACAAGCGAGGCAAGTCTCAATCCTGTCAAACACTTCTGTCATTTATTGTCTTTTGCCTTTTATAGGGACTTGAAGGCGGGAAACATTCTACTTGGGGAAGATGGCTCGGTGCAAATTGCAGGTATTTAGTCCAAAAGCAGTCAAAAGAAATAGATTACATAGTAGTCGATCTAGACACCCAGATAGGACATTGAAGAAGTTTCCACTTCCACTTTTTTTAATTTAAGCTACGCTAAGTCACAGGTAGATTGTTGACAAGACAAGGACTCCATTTAGTTTAAATATCTTTTTTTTTTCTTTTTTTCTTTAGACTTTGGCGTCAGTGCCTTTCTAGCTACAGGAGGTGACATCACTAGAAATAAAGTCCGGAAAACGTTTGTGGGAACGCCATGTTGGATGGCTCCAGAAGTCATGGAACAGGTGAGTGTTTGCTAGAAACTAAACGCTCTATAATATTGTGTCAGACATATACTGTATATCATATATCAAAAGGGACATATTTTAGTGGCAAACATATCATTCCATGTCTAATAATCACAAAAATGGAACATTATCTGCTTTGACCATCTGCTTAGACCCTCATAACAATGGCAGAGAACAATGCACAACCCCATTCAATATGGTTTCCGTACTACAGCAAGATTAAAAAATATGACCCATCAATTGGCAGAGAATAGCATATTAAACTGTTTATATTTAAGATTCTTTAGCGGTATGATTCATGCTTAATTCAGTGAATTCTAAATGCATTTCTATGGATGGAAATATTGAGCTTCAGGCCTCACATTTCTAACTAAGCACTTATAATATAATACTGAGGAATCTGAGCTTGCAGGCTTTTCTTAAAAATGGAGAGAATTTCTAGTTGGAAAAATGGCTTCTTAAGAAAGGGGAAATGCCCAGACTTATTCAGCAGTAAGCCTATTAAAACTAGTGTCTGCACTTCTCTGTCTGGAAACAAGAGCTCAGAGAAGAGTGAGAATACTCTTCACTAGAACATTCAGCTTCATCTGAATAGCAGATCAAAGTCGATGTTATCTGCGTGAGGATCTGAGGATTTATTCTCCTCTGCAGGTCAGGGGTTACGACTTCAAAGCCGATATCTGGAGCTTCGGCATCACAGCCATCGAGCTCGCCACTGGGGCCGCACCTTATCACAAATACCCCCCCATGAAGGTGAGTTCTCAGTTTGTATACAATTGTGTATATACTGTACGGGCCCACATTGCTCTACTCTGTTTACAAACTTCTTCACAACTTCATGTGGTATGAAGCCTTTCTCTAAATGGTAATCTGTAAAATTATTTTGTTAAAACAAAAAATAAATCCCACATCTGGTACTTTTTTTTATTTTTATTTTTATTTTTTTTTGCTGGTCCTTTTAAAGAATGTTGGAAAATATTATGGATATCCACATTAAACATACGGCTGTACAGTATATTATCCTGATGGTTTATATTGGTTTATTATAATTATTTTTACTTATGACCTTGTGGGCACTTTATTGCTCTGTAACAGCTGAACTTTCAAATGATATTAAATCAGATGACGATTTAATGTCCCTGTAGGGAAATAGTCATTTTGGTCTGAATGTGTTTGTGGTGTCGTGTCTTCAGGTGTTGATGCTGACGCTTCAGAACGATCCCCCTGGTCTGGAGACCGGCATCACAGACAAGGAGATGGTGAAGAAATACGGCAAATCTTTTAGGAAGATGATTTCCCTGTGTCTACAGAAGGATCCAGAGAAAAGGTGCCTACTATAATTGCCCAAAGAGAAGAAAAGAAAAAAACAATACTATATAAGACGGGATTCCACAAACTATATTGACAGATCAAACTGAGATGTTGACTCTGGGCCATTTTTAGTTGATTCAATTAGCATGTTATACAATTTTTTGTTTTTATAATCAATTAATCTAGCAAAGAACTAAGAAATATAACTAAATATATAAGGGAAAAAATACATAATATATAAAAAAATTAAGAAAATCAGTCTTGACATTAACAATCTCAATCAATCTCACAAATACTGTAAGTATTCCTTCAATTAGGATGCTTTCATCATCAATTCACCTATAGGATTAAAGAAATATAAGCAAATATAGTAGTTGATATATATTCCTACCATTAGGACTATCAAAAGCCTCCTCTCCCCAATGTTCAAAAGCCTAGGGGGGTTAGGGCTAATTGTTGTTTCTCCTTTTCTTTTCAGGCCAACATCGTCAGAGTTGCTGAAGCATAAATTCTTCCAGAAAGCAAAGGTTCGTGGTTGTTTTCCCTCCGACCCTGACGCCAAATCAGTCGACAGCAGACACGTGCACAACAGAAAGAGTCGTGCACTCAACCTGAAAGACCCTTTCTGTCAGTCACCCCCAAAATGAAATAGCCAGACACATGATAAGTAGCTGGGTCCAAAATACATTGCAGGAAGGTATTTTACTCTATTGTGATTTACCAATGTTTCAAAACAATTTTTGAACTTCACCCCGAGGTGTGTGTCAAGCCTTGTTGTTGATTGGCTCATCTGTTCGGTGTATTCCACCCGAGCTGAGGTCATTTCAGCATTCCACTGGACGCTGCTCTAACAAAGGCGGGGATAAGCTTTCTATTTCTAGCTTCCGGCTGTTCAGTACTCTAGAAACAGAAACAACTGGAGTGCTGGTTCAGCTTTTTACACAGCCTGAATCCTACTTGGTTTTCGTGCATGACCCTAGTCAGTAGATCTACAGTACTTGATATGTACAGCAGAGGGCGTCATGGGACATGTCAGGCCCACTTTTGACAGTGACAGTTAAAACAAATGATATGATGTCAGAATCTATTAAATACACCCAGACTAGACCAATTATAATCTGAATGTATTAAAGGGGAAAATAAGTGTATGACAAATTGATTATGGTTATGAAATCAAATCACATTAGATTTTATTAATGCATTTCATCTTAATATTATTATTAAAACCTTAAGTTATTAATGCTCTTTCTTCCAAAACTGCCTCATAGCATTTAAAATGAAATCTTTGTTTTCTTCTTTCTTATGGCAGAATAATGAGTACCTGCAAGAGAGGTTGCTTCAGAGAGCGCCCACAATAACAGAGAGGTCAAGAAAGGTAAGAACATGATTGGGGGTAAATTAGAATTAAATTAAATTAAGTTAAATTAAATAAAAATAAATAAATACAGGAACTCTTTCTACAGCTAATGCGTCTTGCAAAGTTTAAAGGATAGGTTTGCTATTTTTCAACGCAGGCCTTTTTAAAATGTTGCTTCCCATCATTAATAACTGTTCATAGCACAACCTCGCTGAACACATTACTATTGAGAAACTTACCACGCTTACACACTTGGAGTGTGAACTGCTCACAACGCGATGCGACTGCTCGCCGAGCGCTCGCCAATGACTCGCCGACACCCGACAGATATATAGAAGGCTAAATATCTGGTCGTGTCGGGAGTGATGGAGTAAGCCACAACCACTTCAAGACTCCCCATCACAAGACAGAAAGTCCTGTAGTGTGTCCATGGCATTAGAGTGGATGTAGCCAAAAGTCCCATTGGACTACATTTAAGCCGAGTGAGAAGCTGCAGCGTGGTAAGTTTCTCAATAGTAAAGCGTTGTCATATGAACAGTTATGAATGATGGGAACCAACATTTGAATAAAGCCTGGGTTAAAAAATGACAAACCCGTCCTTTAAATACAACGGTAGCATGGAAGCCTTGACCAGAGTTTCCACACAGAATTAAACACTGCATGGCTTTCCCTGTCTGCAGGTGCGACGAGTGCCCGGCTCCAGCGGCCGGCTGCACAAAACCGAGGACGGCGAGTGGGAGTGGAGCGACGATGAGTTGGACGAGGAAAGCGAGGAAGGCCGGGCCGCTGTCGCTGCATTAAGGGTGAGGAGGTCCAGAGCGGCTTGGTGGCTCCATCCTCACACACCTAGACGCTAGATCTTTTGTACCACGCAGCCCATAATGTCCCTACAATGTCCGTAATGTCTTCTAGAGATGTCTTGTCACTGTCATTGTATCAAGTGTCCTTCTCATGTCCATGTACCAGTGTGTTAGTCCTGTGTCCAGTGTCCCTCCACTCAGTCTCTTGTGTGTATGTTCTCTGTCTGGCGAAGGAGCAGCAGTCCAAGCCTGTTAGCGCACCCAGGCGACAAGTGCGCTTCTCCTACCCACTCGAGCTGCCGGCGGCCAGGGTTGTCCCTCTGCCTCCCAAATACAAATGCTTCTCCTAACAAGGAAGGACTCTCTCTGCCCACATATGACCTAGGAGAGAGTAGGAGAGACAGTATTGACAAACTAAACGATTTGGCTTGTAGGTCTTATCTCAACACTTAAGCCGCCTCATCAAGTGAATCTAAGTGCAACTAGTGTGACTGACCTCACATATTTTAATGTCTCGTTCCCTGACAGAGGAGCCTGTGTGTTTTGAGTTGCATAACTTGTCTTAAGATCCATCACCAGTCCAGCTTACGTAATGCTAGCGTGTGAATAATTCAGTTAATTTTGGTCATTTAGGTTTTACCGCCAGGTCACATAGGTTGTTGTTCTTAAAGGCCACATGGGTATAGAGGATTACCGGGTATGTAGCAGATGTGGCCTGGAAAATAAATATGGAATATACTGTAATCTCAACAGATGCAGATCCATTCTACACCAAATTTCCTACAAAGCCAAACTACATACACAACACGTTTCCATTTTGGAAGGACTCTGACGCAGGGCAGTCCAGTATTAGGGTTTAGATATTCTGAGGCTCAGGCACTATTCGAGACAGGAGAGAGGTTCCCTTCCTGGAAGCCATTTGTATTTCTTTTGTTCTGTTTTTCAAGCCTGTTTGAACTTATACTGACCAAATCAACCCTTTTAATCAATGTGAGGTGGATTACTTATCAACCTTGCAGCAGAACTTGAATTGAAGCACTAATGATCATTGATCAATTAAATCATCATAACTTATCTTAACTGTGGCTTTGTTTTCTTCTTTTAAACAGCAAACTGAACTTGGAGTGTTGTATACACACTGAACTCATTTTGAATATTACTTATTTTTCAAATATATAGCAAGACCATATTCTGACCTCTTGGCAGCGCTGTCCTGACTCATTCCCTGTCTCCTGAGACCATCATCAAACTCCACCTCCACTTGACTCTACCACTACTTCACCTCGACGCTATCTGCCTCTACTCTACTCTACCTGCCTCTATTGTACCTCTACTCGACCTGCCCCTACTCTACCTGCCTCTACTTTACCTTTACTCCACCCGCCCCTACTTTGCCTCTACTCTAGCTCTACTCTCTAGCGAATTGATGAGGGAATCCATGATTTTCGGCAATATCTTGGCGAAAATATATGATTGGATGTGATTATGAAATTAATCAATTTAAAGGTGTAATACAATATAACATTCCGTGCATTATTCAACATTTATCTGTGTCATAAGCTTCACGTCGATCATGAGACTGTGGTTTGAGTCAGGCTTCATGCTTTGATCGTCTTAATGAGTTCAGGGGTCAGTTTGTCTCTTTGTTTTCCTCACAGTCAGTTTTGGCTTTCCTTTGCAGACGGGCCGTCTCTAAATCGAACACAAAGTTAATTGTGTGAACGCTCTTAATTTGCCTTTGTCTCCATTGATTCTGCTTGTCATCTTTTTGAATCTAATGCGACGAAATGCCTTGCTCAGAAATGTTGTCACTCGTTTATGTTTCTGTTATCAAACTTCTAGGTCAAGTAGATGTAGAAGGAATTTGACTGTTGACTGCTACGTTAAAGGTTTGAAATAAATATGGAAATTAAATGTCCGGCATTTACCTGTGGCTCTTATGCCTTAATGACTTGAACTGGTCCTGCAGTCTGTTTCTTTGAGATAATAATTGGTATTGGACACATCTTGTCACTGCTGCATTGATTCTGAAAATAAACATGGACGGATCAAGAAGGAAAATAAATGAGTGACGAAGGTGTACAGTTATGTTTGCTTTCTCATCGCGTGCGTGTACGTGTGTGTGTGTGTGTGTGTGTGTGTGTGTGATATCTGTGTATGTTTTGTTTTTGATTGATTTCTGTCACGGCAGAGATTGTTTAGTTCCAAATATAATCTCTTTCATCTGTTTTCCATAGTCGCCAAGAGTGAAGGAGGGATCCCAGAATTCTGAGGTGAGTGCCAGAGACGATCAATCAATAATTGCTGTGATAAGATACTTTATTGATCCCCCGTGGGGCCAATTCAGGTGTTGCAGCATCTCAGTGGGGACCACGAAGTATAGAGCAAGAAGATATACAGTATATAGTTCAAAATAAAAATAAGGGGTGGAACAGCTAAACAAAATAAAAATAAAATAAGTAATAAACAGCTGAAGAATAGTCAGTGTAGTTATTTCCATGAAATGCAAAATAGAAAAATATATAAAATATAAGATGAGCAGTGTGCAAAGTAGCATAAGGAAATATAATAGTATAATAACAATGACAGCAACGTATATATTAATAACTGTATTTAACCCTTAAGATGTAGCCTAAACAAAGGACTGTGTACACAATTATAATATTCTTAAAGGTGCATTCAGCAATATTTGTGCTAATCAATTGAGCAATGAATTGTGTTCCGAGTTTATATAAATTGTCATTTTGTTAAGTTTGCCTTAAAGGGGACATATTATGAAAAACTCACTTTTTCACCGCTTGTGTACATACATTTGGGTCTCTGATGGTTCTTCACACACATTGTGAAGAATAGAATAGAGACACAGGTTAGAATGGCTAGAATGAATAATCTGAGTGGTGTTTTCAGCAAAACACTTCACAGGACCTGAGAGACCTGTATTAACCTGTTGAAAAGGAGCAGGATATGGCTCCTTTAATGAAATAATA
>OMKR01049899.1:0-14723 GCA_900302355.1 Cyttopsis rosea | reverse complement strand
TGATTTATTGTTATTATAATTATTTAAATTGCTGGCCGAAATCTGGGATTGCCACCCCCTGCCATTTTGCAAGTCAAGCCTTTAAAAAATACCACAAGGGGGTTAGAGAGTGACTGTGTGACTGTTCCCATTACGTACGGTGCTTGTTTCGTTCGTAGTATGGTAATAGCATTTGTCTCGCCTTCTTCTGTTGATGAAGGCCTCCCCCTAAAATTGCCACTGGATTTTAGGTCTTACTTCATCAGAATAAGTAAGTACAAGTGAGAATTTTTTACTTTGAGTTCATTTTTATTTTTAGGTTTAGTGAATATTGCCAGATTTTCTTGTTTATTTTTTAGGTCATTTGATTGGTTACCTGTACATTTTTAAGTGATTTTCATTTTTTTTTATTGTTAGTTTTATTGTACATATCCACATTTCTATATTGTTCTGTCTGTCTGTCTGTGTCCATCTATCTATCCATCTATCTATCCATCTATCTATCCATCTATCCATCCCTTCATCTATCTACCTATCCATCCATCTATTACAGTTTGGGTAATGCCAATTTAATATTCCTACTGATAAAGTAACCTTAATATCTATTCACCCAGGTGTTTTTGGTATTTCTCACGGAGCATATTTCCGTACCTGGTCCGCGTGCCTCTGGCTCTGAGCCTGGCTACTGCCGCCCATGATGGAATAGATGCCGATGTTTCCATCAAAGGCCGCAGCAGACAGCACTGCAGGGTTACGGGGACACCACTGGATGTCGAAACACCACTGGGTGCTGGTCGGCAGCTCGTACAGGACCTGGAAGATGAATTTTGTAAATTAATAAATGAGGGCACTGGTTTCAATTAGACAAGAGCTCAAGACTGGAAGAAATACAAATCAAATAAATATAAAACCTGGGGGAAAACAATATTTTTCTGAACTTTCTTTTCATATCAAGGACCCTCAATTTGATACAAATTAGGCCACAGACCCCATTTAATAAGTATAGTCTCATTGTATATGATTTAGTCCAAACTTCCAGACATGTCTTTACTATAGTTGGGGAGATAACAGTGAAACTAGGATCAAAACAGTCATTATTCTACATTCTCTAACGGTGCTAACATCTTGTAAATTAAATAACGGCCAAGTTGAACGATTAATCATCTTGCTGGGGCTCTGGAACACACTTAAAGGACCCCTGTGTTGAGAACCACTGGTCTAAAAGCTAGGAATGATATTCAGGAAATGACCAGGTGGAATGTCTTGGGATCACTTGGACATTTTAGACTAATTCAGTTGTTATCTAAGGAATGGAAATTTTGTGTGTGTTTAGAGTCTTCAGTTTATAATTTCTTAACTGTATTTCCATTACTATTTCAATTCTAAATCTGATTGTAAATATATTTTCATTCATTCATAATTAGTTTGTGTCTGGTTTGTCTGGCACCGCTATAAATGAGACCTGAGTCTGTATGGACTCCCCTGGGGAAACAAAAGTGAAATAAGAAAGAACAAAAAAATGTCAACCATTTCAAGGGCCCCGAGCGTAAGCGTACCTCGGCGGTGTTGGGATTCCAGCACAGGATCCTGCTGTCCTTCCCACAGCTTAGAAGCAGCTCTGGATCGGCCAAGCTCCAGGCAATGGCCAGGACGCCCCTACGCACAACACAACGCGTTATCCGTTTGCTCTACTTATCCCACGACAATAAAAATAAACGAATACAAACACTTGACCGGATGGTGTTATTCACCTTGTGTGGTTCTCCAATATTTTAAGAGGGGACGTGGCGAAGCGTAGGTCCCACATCTGGATCACGGGCATCCGGTCGTCCTCCGAGGCCAGCACCAACTGGGTGGCCACCTCTGGGTTCCAGGCCAGCCCAGAGCAATGCATCTGAGTTTGTATTGTATTGTATGCCATAATAAATACACACACACACACACACACACACACATCTTATACGTGCAGTAACACTGGTATAACACAGTACACACTGTAATAAGCTAGTTAGTACGTAGTAATAACTCATATTATAATTTAGACCCTATATACCCATAACAATAAATTATCTAATTATATTCTGCTATTTGTATATATGTGACAAATTAAAACAAATTTTTAATTGTATTTTTTTTTTAGTTTTTGCATTATTTTGTAATGCTGATTGTCTGTGGAGAAACGCACCAAACCTCACCAGAACAAATTCCTAATATATGTAAATGTACCTGGCGGAATAAAACTGATTCTCATTCTGATAACCATGGTGGATGAATTTACAATCCTAGGACATGACTTAAAGTCAGCAGAGTGGACAAAAAATGTATACATGTTTGATTTCACCACAATAGCAATAGAACCAAATAACTAAATAAATATGGAGGAGATTGAAAAACGCACCCTGTTGCTGTGGTCGCTGACTTTGATGATGAGGTCGTTCTTGCGAAGGTCCCACACGGACGCCCGGCCGCTGGGGCTGGCCGAGGCCAGGATGTGTTGGACCTGTCTGTTCCACGCCACGCAGCTGATGTCCTCCAGAGGCTGGATTACGGAGATGTAACACAGTAACACATTCTGGTGTTTGGTGAATGCAACAACTCGTTTTGGGGTGGCTGATTTATTAAGGTTTTACTTTTATTCCGACTGAATGGATGAACTATGGGGATATTTTTCTTCATGAGCGACACCACAAACTTGGGACCTTTCAATTCACAATTGTGTTCTGAATGACATGATAAAAGGGTTCCTTGAACAAATAAGACTTAACTTAATATGTAAACCTTTGGAGGACAGGTATTAAAGTGGAATATTCCAAACAGCTCCTCTAATCCTCATAGCATAACAGTGACACATGTACACGACCGAACCTACCAATCATGAGAGGAAAAACTATGCTGTTAAATATATTGAGCATGTTTTTTAATTTTATGAAGCATGATTATTTCTTGCCGTTTGCTGCGCTACTATATATGTACGCTACTTCTGACGTCATCAGACTCCATCTTGTTTGTTATTGTTTTGATTGGGAGACCCCTAGCGGCAGAAACTTAGTTGAACTTTAACTAGTTTAAAACTTTTAAACCTAGTTTTAAAGTTGAGGTGTGTAGAATTTAGCGGCCACTTGGTTTGTCCGTTCTGGGCTACTGTAGAAACATGGCGGTGCAACATGGCGGCCTCCGTGGAGGCGACCCGCTCCCCATGTAGATATAAACGGCTCATTCTAGGGAGATAACGAAAACAGAACTATTCTTATTTTCATGGGATTATACACTAGTTAATACATACTTATGAATATTATATTCCATTTTTGTCAAGTCCGTTCCGCTAGATGCCACTAAATTCTACATACTGCACCTTTAATAATTATTTTACCGTTGATTTTGTAGGGAAATTGAGATATCACCAAATGAAATTAGCTTCCCTTCAGGTCCAATTGAGTCAACTATGTGGATTTTCCAATTACCAAGAACCTTTATGAGTGAAATCAACTGGGCTGGAGGAAAAACATTTTACTTTCTGGACCTTGGATTTGCCACCTTTGCACGGGGCTTTGGGTGACATTATAAATGAGCCCTATAGCGAGGACAGAAGAAATAAGGGAAGCAGCAGAACATCAAAAGCTATAACACACAGGCAAATTAAATAAACCAAGAGGTGAAGGGATCATTTCAAGATCATTTTAAGATCTAGATCTATGTTAAAGATATTAAAAAAATTAGTAATAAATAATAATAAATAAAAATAAGAAAAGTACTACTCACCTGGTTTTTGGGTCCCGGTGTCATTGGAGAGCCAAAGTTGTTCAGGTCCCATATGTAGATTTCCGATTCGTTGCCACCCGAGGCGACCAGATTTGCCTACGCAGAAAAGGGACATTTCAAATATGAATGTACAAAAAAAAACAACTCCATCCATCCTGTAGAGAAACGGAGTCCGTAGAGCGCACCTGGAAGGGATTGACGTCGAGGGCTCTGATGGGTCCCGTGTGCTTGTCGCTCTGGGTGACGATCACGTCGCCGTCCCCGGCCATGATCTTGGCCGGGTCGTAGAGGATGAGGTCGCCGTTGTCGCCGCCTGCGACGAGGATCCCGGACGGGTGGCCCTCCCCGTCCATCCCCTGGGGGCCCCACACCAGCTTGTGGTATCTGAAGGAGGAGACACCGTTTTACACCGAAACCACTTACGACGGATGTTGTCAGATGCCGCTTTAGTGGATGTTTTTTTTGTCTTCAATAGAAATAGAACACACTCCGGCAAAAAAACAAAAGGTATATTTATCGACGTTACCCATGCATTTTATCAAATAAATCCTGGGTGATCTTTGGAACTACAAAGCCTCACGGTCATTAGTCACACATTGCAGGAACAATTTGGGAGAAAAGGACGGATGGTTAGTATCCTGTTGCCGTTGTATTTCATCATTTCAACAACTGGTGGAAATGTACTAAAATGAAGAAATTAATTAAAAATCCAAAGGTTGCGTATGGTGCTCCCATAATTAGGTGGAAATATTCAAATAGAATATTTATGGATTTTGCCATCATTACTCTATTATTTTCACTTTTGCACACAGCCTAGTCTTTCACATGTGTTTCTTTTAAACTGCAGAATTTTCTAACTAACAATGGACAAGATGTTGCCAAATAGGATCGAGAAACTGTGCCGATCTGTGAATTTCAAAGATATTAAGCTTGCCGTCTTTAAAACGATGCACTCTATCGACATCAAAAAATACCCAGCTCATTTAAATGTCAACATTTTGGAAGGTCGAACCTAAACTCAATTGGGTTTTAATGATTTAACCGGGAGACAAAACCCGCCCGGTGCCCGGCCCGACACGTCTCCGTACGCGCCGCGTTCACCGCATTTGGAGAAAGCGGTCCTCGTGAATTCAACCAACAGACCGCTTCCACGACAAGGACGTTCACCTGTGAGAGGAGGAGAAGCTCCCACACGCCTTCATGTCCAAGGAGGCATCGGCCAAATCCAACTCAAAGATGTCCAGTGAGGCGTTGGTGCTGAAGGAGGCGTCCAACTGCTGTGCCGACGTCCCTGCGGAAACACCACCGGAATACACCGAATATAGGAATATTCGGGCGCGTCGTTTCTCATACAATAACATGGCATTTGTGATTCTAGTGTAATTACGATGATATAAATGTGACGTGTACCTTGCAATACCGTAGCATAACGTAATAAATAATAATAATAATAATGTATAAAAACATAATAATCAGGATAATAATAAGGTTCTCGTACCCGTTGCCAGATAAATGGGATGGTGTTGTGCTGGACTCCAGCTCTGGATGGCTGTGCGGTTGATCTCCTTGAGTTTCATCTCGACTGGGAACAAAAACCAAAACAATATTTATGAATCTGAATATTAAGGCTGAGGCCAGCTTTCAACGCTTCTCTGGATTCTCTCTTCATTCTTCCGCGGTTGTTGTGAACGTAATAGCCCATAATTGCGAGCAGTGTGACCCACATGTGTAACGGTGCGTGTTGTCACTCCGATCGCCGGGGTTCCACCGCCACAGGGCGCTTCAAGCCTTTTGCTCAAACCCCCCCAGTGTGACAGTTATTAAGGCGTTGACTTGAAACGGAGGAGACATATGCTACAGCCCCGTTAAACAAATCGCTGTAAACCAAGCGACACGGCAGCGGGGTGTCGGTGTAGATGTACCGACCTTCGGAATGTGGTCATTACGTGTGTACTACTGCCCTTCCCGGGAGCAAAGGGGACCGTGTGGCCGCAGCTAGCGGCCGATAAGAAAGCCACGAGGAAATGTCAACGCTTTAGCTCGCAAGCAGAGGACACCAGCGTCGCTACGCCTTCAAGCGGTGCGCGCAACTTGCGGCAGCTTTGCCATTTCCTTCCCGTTTCTTTTGTCCGCGTCGAGGGGCTGCCCCGTCGCGCTACAACACGGGAGCCGCGGCGAGCTAACCGGGCGCCCGACGTGCCGAGCGGTCACCCGCTAACTAAAGGTTCCGCCCGAGCCGCTTACCTCGCTCGCATAGATGGATGCAAACAACTTAAGGTAGTTGCGGTTCCACTTCGGCGTCTGCTCCCGGTTCGGTGAGATTCCACGTCCCCACTGCGCTCCATCAACGTGGCACTGCACAGGCTCCGCCACAGGTCTGGGAAGCTGGACGCGTCATTCGACGCCGAATGCGCCCGTCGTGATGCGTCAATAGCGCCGCCATCTTGGCACGGGGTTCGAGCGCTGAACGGTACACGTCGGAGGATACGGTCACAAATTTCGGCGTTTAACTCAATCTGTAATTATTCGTGTAGGACCACACAGATTCGTTGCCGCTTTTACTTACCAAAAGTGTGGCTTCAAAACACATACACATATATACACATTACATATATTATACACACACACACACATACATATATACACATACATATATATATATAAAGTATTTCGATCAATGCTCTACCTATGGTGGGTACAGCACGAAAACCGCGCCAAGATGGCGGCGGTATTTACGTGTCCGGCTTATATACCTTTCTACGTCTATGGTCTCCACCTCTTCGGAAGTTTCCGGTGGAGGTCGGCATTGCCCTTGCGTAGTCCTGCACATGCTCCAAATACGATTAGGATTTGACCCCATTGTGAACCAACATACCCAGTGAACCAACATATTTTGCAGAACACACGCAGATCCGTGCACATTTACGTAATCGGAAGCATTTGCCCAAGACGTGTCTGCAATAGCTTAGGAGTGAGCGCTTCGAAACAAGACACCTGGCCTGTGAAGACACGAGGAGAACGGCAAAAAAAAACCAATAGACAAACGACTTTTCCTCAAATACTTTTATTATTCAGCGGGGTAGGTCAGGTATGAATGCACGCAACATGTACTCTGACAACACTAGTAGCTCATCAATGCTCCTTGTAGCCTCGGATTCCTCCGAAGTCCCGGTCCCGCAAGGCTTCTGCAGCAGCAGCCGTCTGTAAGAATCATGTGCAGACTTGTGTGAAAGTGTTTTTATTGTCTAGTGAGTAAACACATTGACAGTGTGAATGACAGCACCCTCAGAGGATCAGGATCATCTTCCCCGCACACATGCATGGGTCAGATGGGTAGTGATTGGTATAATCATTGGGATACTAGTCATTATTTTAAAGAATTAAAAATGTTTTTACATACATTCTTTTCGGGACAGCACGGCGGGACGCATGCGCAACACCGGTCCTCGTCTACCTGCAAAAAATGGAAACTATTAGCAAGTAAAGCTCAAAAGTTCATAACCAAACACTTGGGGGATAAGAATACCATCCATTTCTTTACAAACGGAGCATTTTAATAAAAAATAAATAAATAAATAAAAGGCGACAAATCCATGCAATTCGATGAACTGCAACACGTGTTCGTTGTAGCGTCCAAGTCGAGGCCCGTTTCGCCTTGAGAAGCCTACCTGGCGACACGTGGTCGTTCCTGGCGACGGGTCCCACCTGCCTCTTCAATGGTCGTTTCAAAGAGAACACGCCAAGAAAACACGGGAGCGGCCGTTTCGTTCGCGGCCCGGAGTTAAAAACGAACACCCGGCCACATGTTCGCGTCCGCGCCCGCTAAAAAAATAAAATAAACCCATGACCACCCCCGGAGGTCATTTTCAAGGACCTCCGGGTGTTCCGCGGGTAGGCCGAGGCCGCCGGATAAACCGTCCGCGCGAAGTAGGAACCATGTCGGGTAACCGTGCCCGTGCGGCCGCTTCCAGCTTTCCGCGCTATTTCAAGCGGTGAACCCGAGCGCGCGCTGTGGATTAATATTTAAGCAAGCGCAAAACCGGAAGTCGTCACGGGGGAGGTGGCGTGAGTTTAATTGACAAAATAACAAAAATAAAAACATCGGGAATTGAAGCGGATCTACTATGCGGTCTTCACCGACAACCACGAACCGAAAGAGAGAAAGGTAATATTTTTTTAATAGTTTATTTTGTTGTCGTTTGAGAACCGGGAGGTTTGAACCGTGACTGACTTCGTGGTGCGTTCAAAAACCTCGGATTTTTCAGTAAGGTACTGCGTATCTGCTGCATGGGCTGAACTTCAATTAAAAATGGTTTGGTTTGTTGTATTACACAGCATTTAAAACCCAGATTCATATTTGTGAAAACTGTATTTTACTTGTGAAAACAGGGAAAGTGTGCATTCACAGTTTTTTTTAAGACCAGGTCTAGATCAAAAACTACTGTACTTAAAGAGTAGTCAAACATGGACTAGATTATAATAAGACTAAACAGCATAATGTGCTGTTGTTTTTTCCCTCTGCTCAATCTTCAGTCCACATTTATGATTAACATGCTTCCTGTATTACATTTAAAATAAAGTATTTACACAATTTATAAACCCTTCTGATAAACCTACGAAGGTTTGTCATTTCAAAATCTGTAAATACTTCGCCACTCATTAATTTGCCACTAATTACCATATTATGAAATTATTGTCAGTAGGCCCGACACAAGCCAGCAAACAACAAACCCCAAATTTGATGGGTTCCTATCATGATATTGTTTAATCTACTCGTGTGTCAATAATGCTTTCTGTGATGTTTTAATTTAGACTCATTTATTTATTATTATTTTTAAATCTGAGGTTGTGGTGTGGGGGCAGTGTGGTTTGAGCAGCCACACCTGTCTTGGGTCTAGCTGGTTGGACCTGGGAGCAGGGGTGGCTGCTCACCTGTTGCTCATCAGAGGAATTGATGAGCAACAGCTTAAAATCCCCCCCTTCTCATACACACAGGGAGGGAGCCCTTGTCATGACATGTGTTCCATCCGCTCCCGGCTTGTAACATCTTGCCACTGCAATAAACAGGTTTGTCCTGGAAAAGCCACTTGGGTGGTGTGTGGCAGGCGGCTCTGCTAGAGGTATACTTTTGTGTATTGAAATAAAGAATACCATCTGCACAGGATACCAACATGACTGACCAACACTTGAATAAGTGTTCTAAATTAAGGTGTAAGGGTATAACATTAACAAATGATGCTTTATTTTTAGTTAAAGAAACAAGTATAATCATTTAACTTTTGTATTAAAAAAAAAAAAAAAAAAAACAACTTTTGAAACAATTTCTGTTAGAACCAAAATAACGTAGCATCCCTAAATTTTGGCCCTATAACAGACGTTGTATTGTTAGTTTTGTCCTCAAAACAAATGTGAAATTCCCACAAGGCAATCTTTTTTATGGTTATAATAGTATAGGTGATATTCCATAAATATTCCTTAGGAAATGCACAGTTCTGATATAATTAACTTAAAAGCCACTGTTCCTACATCTGCAACTTTAAACACAAAAATGTAGTTGATATTAGTCATGTGGATGTGTTGAAATTAGATGCATCGTGTCATATCATGATAGACAATTTTATAGTCTATATCAAAGGTGATATGACCTGAAGATTTCTCCGGATGTATTATTTAATATTTGAAGAAGTTTTTATTTATGTTGATTTGGTCTGATAGAAGGCTTTACATTACCATGTCCTTCAATGTGACTAACGTCAGCCACCTATATATTATATGTACGGTATATATTAAACATTTCGAGGCAATGTTCAATATATATCCTTTTGCAGGAAACTGACCAGGTTGAATAGGTCAATTACATCTCGAGACAAAAATGAAAAAGTAGACGGAAAACCTCTTTAAGAGTGCATGTGTGTACCCATCTTCTACACAGAAAGAAGTAGTGAAAAATGTAATCCTATGCTTTACTTTAATTTTAAGGCTTTTTTCATTGACAGGCTGCAAGTGGAGAACGACAGGACAGACGCCGGACAAATGCAGGAGTTCTCGTGATCAGAGTTTAAATCAAATAATACATTAGTCTTCTCCAGTCTCCCAAACGAATCAGCCACACGTCCACGTCCTCCCTCCAAGTTCCTCTATTCCTGAGATGACCAAAGTCTGGCTTGGATGGCTATTCAGTTTTTTTATACATCTAAAAATGACTATGGGGCGATTTTGTTTTAATGGCATTTTTGTAAATCATTGAGCTGTACGCGTTCCATTAGACTTTTCCAAGAAGGTTTTGTTGTTGCCGTGTGGAGTAAAACTTTTTTTCTTTTGCCCTACATTGACTTTTAATGCAAAACCAAGTCTCAAAAACTGAACTCTTCTGACTGAAATATGCAATTAAAGCAAGAAAATATCCATAATTTGAAATTGTTAATTTCATGTAATTATGTGATTTCTTTGGAGACACACACTTTATCACTCTTGGAGTGACAGAAAACCTTAACTCATCTACACTGCTCAAAAAAAATTAACACTTAATCGTCACAGTATAACAGCAAGTCAGTTAAACTTCAGGGATATCAGTCTGTCCATTTAGGAAGCACAAGTGATTGTGAATCAATTTCACCTGCTTTGGTGCAAATGAAATTGACAACAGGTGCAATGGAGAGGCAAAAGCAAGACAACCCCCAAAAAAGGAATGGTTTTGCATGTGGTGGTCACAGACAGTTGCTCTCTCCTTATCCTTCCTGACTGATTCTTCTCTAGCTTTGTGTTCTGCTAGTGTCCTTGTCACTACTGGTAGCATGAGGCAGCCACCTGCAGCCCAATCAGGTTGCACAGGTAGTCCAGCTCCTCCAGGATGGCACATCCATCCATCCATACGTGCGGTCGCAAGGTTTGCTGTGTCTCCCGGCACAGTCTCAAGAGCATGGACGAGATACCAGGAGACTGGCCGTTACACAAGGAGAGCTGGACAGGGCCGTAGAAGGGCATCAACCCAGCAGCAGGACCGGTATCCGCTCCTTTGTGTGAGGAAGAACAGGAGGAGCACTGCCAGAGCCCTACAAAATGGCTACTGGTGTGCATATTCCTGACCAACTGTCAGAAACTGTCAGCACCCCGTTCTCTTCACACTGAGCACATGTGACACGCGTGAAAGAGTCTGGAGACGCCGTGGTGAATGTTATGCTGTCTGTAACATCATCCAGCATGACCGGTTTGGCGGTGGGTCAGTGATGGTGTGGGGAGGCATATCCGTTTGTTTGACCTTACACTGGTGCAGTGGGCCCTGGGTTCCTCCTGGTGCAGGACAATGCCCGGTCTCATGTGGCCAGAGTGTGTAGATAGTTCCTGGATGACAAAGGCATTGTTGCCATTGACTAGCCCTCTTCGTTCACCTGACCTAAATCCAATTGAGCACCTATGTGCTCAATTAGATTGGGACGTTATGTATCTGTGCATCCGACGCCGCCAAGTACCGCCACAGATTGTCCAGGAGCGCACTGATGTCCTGATCCAGGTCTGGGAGGAGATCCCCCGGGACACCATCCGCCAATTCACCAGGAGTATACCCAGACATTGTCGGGAGTACATACAGGCACATGGGGGCCATACACACTACTGAGTCACATTATGAGTTGCCGTGATAAAATTCATGCAACTTGGATCAGCCTGTGATTTCAATTTTTTACTTTGATTTTCGGTGTGATTTTGAATCCAGCCCTCAATGGGTTAATGAGTTTGGTTTCCATTGACCGTTGTTATGTCATTTTGTTCTCAACAAATAATACAATGTACATCAATAAAGATTTTCAACTTGAATAATTTGTTCATCAAGATCTGATGTGTGATTTAAGTGTTTAAGTGTAATTTTTTTTGAGCAGTGTATTTTGTCTGCAGTATTGATTCTTCTGTGGTATCTCAGGCTAAGTTAAGCAGAGCACTTTTTGGGACATAGCAGAACTGGTGGGTCATTGTTTGTTATATTCTATCTGTTGTTTAGTAAAATTTGTGTCTAATCTGTACTAGTTCCCACCTTGGGAACAGTTGCCGCAGCACCTTTCATGAATCGTGATGTCAGGGAACCTTGGCACCCCGCAGATTTTCCTTCTATGTCCACATGACATGCCAAAATTGCAGCCAAGTAAATCTTTAATGACAAGTGGAAAAGGCCTTTGTCAAACAACTCTTTGAAGGAAACTCTGATGCCGCAGTATATCAGGTCTTCATTACACATGGTGCACAGCGTGTGAAAGCGTGCCACTTATATGTATACAGAGAGTGAGTGGATGAAGCCCTTGCACTCTGTATTGTCTCCACGACTGATTAAGGCAGGCCTGCATCTCACAGCCGTTTCCGTTCAGGTACCAATTTCCCAATTTTCATTTGTGGGGCTCGGATGGAACATTTCTCCCCCGGCCTGACTTAGGAGATCTATGAGTAATGGGAGTATCCATGGGGTGGGGCCCTAGTACCATTAAGCTCAGGTCTGCAAACAAAGTGTGAGGGCCAATACGGCGCCACTAGGACCAGCTGCAACTTTTCCTCTCTCACACTGTCCAGGACCCATTGAATCAGATCCAATGGGTAAAAGCCACTGGTGTGCTAGGGCATCATGTCCTAGTGGGGGGTCATTATTTTATTGTTCACTGAGAACCATAGGGGAAAATGTGTGGAGAGCCGCAATGCGAAGAGATCTACGCACACTCAACTGAACAAGACCCAAATTTTCTCCACCACCTGTGTGTGAAGACGCCACTCTGCCATTGGGATTGCCTCTCGATGGGAGGTCGGCACAGTGGCGCTGTTGTCCAAACGTATCAATGTGGTGGTGACCTCTTATCCAAAAAAGAACAAGGCCAGATGGACAGATTCCAACAGTTATGTGGTGCCATCCTCATTTCACCGAAGTGGACTTATAATATCCTCCTGCTGTCACACCTTTCAGTCTCCACATATAAATTCCACGCTGTGTCAGTATCTCATGCCATCACACTCAATATTGTCGTGATCTACCGCCCTCCTGAATATACCTCTGATCACATATATAAATCATTATATAAATATATATTATAACTCATTATTATATTATTATTATATTTTAAGCGGTTTTATGCTGTTTTAAAAGTTTATCAAAGTAAGACATTATTTTTACATCGAGTGTGCTTCTTCAATACATTTGTACTTTGTACATCTCTGAGTCATTGTCCTGTTGAGTCATCGTCCCGTTACAGATCCAACAAGTGCAGTAATGCCAGATCTCCCATAGGCATTGGCAAGTCCCAGTCGAGCAGTTCACGTAGCCCCCATTCTCTGAGGTCCATCGGGGATGGGTCTCGTTCTTGTCTCCTCTTCTCCACTTCCCCTTCCAGCTCCCCACATAGCTAAGCACCGCTATGCTCTGTGCCATTCGGTTGCTCTGATTCATGGCTTCCGCGGGAGACAGCGGTCTCAGGGTGATGGCAGGATACAGCTGGGGTGGTGAGTCAGCCATGTGCCATTGGGATATTTGCTCAGCCATGAACCTTATTGGCGGAGAACATGCTGGGGAAACATCTTCCAGCACGGCTCCGTGTAGCGCTGACATAGGCGGCGCTGATGTTGCTGGAATCTGCCCCGGTTGCGATGATAACAGATCTTGCTCCATTCTGCGGATCCTGTTTGCGGCTGGATGTAATTTTCAGCCAGGCTCTTTCCAGTTTTGGCCGGACTTTGCTGGGGTGAGGTGTCGATTCTACCTCCCCGCCATGAGGGGGAGTAGCAGAAAAATTTAAGAACAAAAATAAATATCCAAATGGAATAAAAGAGAAAAATCTTAATTTCCTTTAACAGGAAAGGCGCAGTTCTTGTGGTTTCTTTTCATAGAATTCAGATCCATCAGCGCAAAAAGCAGAGGCTCCCTCTTTGCCTCCCGTAGCAGTTATTTACAGGAAAAAATAAAAAACTTGTGGAGCTTAGACGTCCGCTGGTATATTTCCACCAACCTCATCCCGTCCACACAGGGTAAGGGAGGATCTGAGTGTGGCTAGTCCAAAACAGCTTGCAGGTCTGTTAGGGCTTCCTAGGGTAAACTGCCTCCTTGGGAAGAGAGTTTCGTACAGCATGAACCAAGTGACTAATTGTAACAGCGAAATGCTCAGTGTCCAATATAGTGTAGACAATACCCCGCAACCTATTCCCCAGCTAGCAATTGTCACCCATCTGCTTTTGCTGTGAAGAAGGCTCGCTAACACCAGTAGATGGGCCAGAATTCCCAGAACTAATAGTCACAATCATCGATGGAGTGTTTGAGGGACTATGTCTGCAAAAGGTGAGACCAGGTCGATTATCATCCATATCGCAATTTAGGCCCCCTTGGCTAAATCTAAGGTAGATCTCCCAAAGGTCAAACGGCCTAATAACGGCTTCCGGCCTGAGTGCACGCTGGCGCGTTTTGCTGCCGCTACTCACCGGAATATTTTAATGAGTTTGCTGCCACTACTCACAGGAATATTTTAATGAGTTTGCTGCCACTACTCAGAATATTTTTATATTTTTATGTGTTTTAGTAGCTCACCTGGCTTACAGTTCACAATGTGGGCCAGCAAGTTCCCTATCTGGTCTGCATTAGCCTGGATTACATTGTCACTTTTCCACCGATCCGTGGCTGGTCTCCACCAGTACTCTGCTGCGCTACGCTGCCACGCTGCGCCTCCACCTGGACATCGCTCTCCTGCCTCGCCTGAGTTACATCCACCGTGGCTCTCGCCGGAATTTCCATTTTGACAACTCCAAAGCAATAAAATCCTTCTGATCCTCCACTCGTCGCCCTCCAAGATCCACTGGCCGGCGCCGGGTTGAGCACAGCTCGCTAGCCAGCCTAGCTAGGTCGGCTAGCGCTACTGTCAAGAACGACAACACCACCGTCAACTTCTGGCTTCTCAACATCCGCTCACTCACGAGCAAGGGCCACCTCGTCCAGGATTACCTCACCGACCATAAATTTTACTTTCTCT
>OMKR01049897.1:0-10283 GCA_900302355.1 Cyttopsis rosea | reverse complement strand
GAGCTCATTAACTTACTCTGGCTCATTTACATTAATGTGGAAACTGAAATGTTGATTAATGTGCACTGTCCCTGGTAAATAAATAGATTACATTTATATAGCTTCATCTAGATACCCAAAGCGCTTCACAGTGAAGGGGGGGGGGCTTCAACCACCACCAATGTGTAGCACCCACCTGGGTGATGCACGGCAGCCATGTTGCGCCATAACGCTCACCACACATCATCTTGAGGTGGACGATGTTCTGCATGTTTTTGGGGTCCTTACCGATGTCATATGGAGGAAACCGCATGTGAGCACAGGGAGAGCGATGCAAACTCCACACAGAAAGGCCCCTGACCGGGGGATGACCCACCGGAGCGCCGTGCCAACGGCGCCCCAGATGGGAATCGAATCCAGAACCTTCTTGCTGTGAGGCAAGCACCGTGCCACAAATAAAACATTACAGATTCATTATTCTCTTGATGACATTATGTGTCCACTAGGTGGCAGTATAGGACATGGACACTGTGGTGGTTCCATCCAGTGATGAGCAGTGATTCCAATGCCTTTTACACAAATCCTCAATTCCTTTGTCTCGCCTCTTATGGGATTCCATACATACTGATTTTTTTTCTTTTCCTGTCAGCAGGTAGGTTCCAGGTAGTTTCCCTTCAGGACGAGATATCGATCGCATTAGAAAATGATCCCAAATGTGCTTCTTTCATTTCATTTCTGTCATAGAAATGCCCGTTGTATTCCTGATACCAGCTGGTCATAACTGTATGTGAAATCAGCAGTTTACTATTTCTGCTTCTCACTCTCTCTTTAAAATGGGTGAATTGCAACCACGTGAATGACAAAGCCATGTGGGCTCAACACCGAAACATTATGAAATGGGATTTGGTTAAATATATGAATGAGATTGGGGAAACAGCACTTAACCCTTTCTCATCTACAATTATCTAAAATTACTGGTCACTCATTCCTCATTTACTTGTTGTAAAATCAATGTATGCCATTATTCACAGATTCAAGTACACGGGACGATGGAGTACGTCAGCGCGCCTTTTCGGACGCAAGGGAAGGAGACAAACCCCACCCCTCGGCAAACAGGGTCATGGTTTCATCATGAGGTTTCATCATGAGGTTTCATCATGAGTCGAACTCGCCCTATTAGCTCTCATGGTCATGGACGACGCAGGCCAGAGCGTTAAAGCAGAGACCTTTTTTTTTTTTTTGAGAAATGACCTAATTCTGTCACAAGTTGTTTGTTGGGTTCCGCTGGCAGACGCCGTGGGCCAAAGAGACGCGGCGGTACTTTACAGCATCTCAGGAAGATGTTACTCAAACTCACTCAACTCAAGAAAAGGGTTAAAACATCAGAAGACATCCAGCCACCACATCCTAACGCGACTAACACTGTTAAAATGGCATGGAGAAGTACTTATTTCTTCCCGCTGTCTCTCTCAAGCTTTCATTGGCTTCGTCTATTGATCTATCTTGATCTGTTTTTCTCTTTCACCCGCAGACACGCACGGCGCCCGTTCCTTCAACCGTGTCACTTCAACCCAGATGGATTTCACTGTCAATGGCAGTGCTGTTCAAAGTCTCTCCGACTTTTTGCCCTGACATGCTGTGGTGCCTGTCAAGTATTCATGTGTTCAAAAGACCTGTCAAGAAGAGGGGGGTACCATTCCAAAATGGACATTTGATGGACACATTGGATAGCCTGTAACTACGCCCTTCATGAAGTGACGCGACGGTATTTTCAATGATTGATGGATTTAAATAATCGAGGCACCCGCATGTGTGTTCTAAACGCAGGGATGGAACTATTGCATTTCAGCCACTGTCGAACAATGATTTTATTAACAATTTTGGTTAAAAACTGTGGCAGGGGGGCGTGGTTGAGCCGTTGGCGAGAGGAATCAGGTCGGTGTAGGCTGGTTCTTCCCCGCCTTCGGTACCAGCTGTGGCCAATTAACCTGAGTGGCCCAACAGTAGTTGGGAGGGTTTCTTTAATGTGTGTTTGTCTTTCAGACCAGGAGAGAGAGCCACGGGCAGTGTTTGGGAGTGAGCGCGCACAACCAGAGTGCTCACGGACTGCGGACTTGTTATTATTATTATTATTATTATTATTATTATTTGTTGCCGCACATGAGCGTTTTCTGTTACACTGATCTTTGAATTAAACGCGGTGTGCCGGCTATATTCAATTCATACTTTCAAGTTGTGAGAAAAACAGAATAAACTGAACCAAATGTAGAATATATGATATTTTATATTATCTTTTCAATTAAGGATTTAGGCAGTTTTACCAGAGGTGGCCAGCATCATGAGGGGTTGACTTAGGCAAAAATATAGTTTTCCTCAAAATGTGACGTAGGCCATTATTTTAGGAAGGTGACGATATGTCGACCTAGTAATGTATTAATATTGAGGACTGAAAGAGCCGATTTGAAAGGTTTTGAGAATGAATGCCACTGTGGAACAAAGTAGACAAATATTGTATGTCTCTAGTGGCCAGAAAGACGTCATTTGCAACATTTACACTGAAAGGAAGCGAAGGATTTTGGGGACTGGCCAACCTATGTCCATCAATGCACCTGCAGACACTAAGATCTGACAATTTTCCAACCATGTGTTGACCTACATTGGTTGCAACTTTTCTTTTTGTTGATTACATTTTCATGAAAATTAGAACAAAGGTACCACCGGTACACCCGTAGACAAAGCGTAGACAAACATTTGCTCCACCAGCCCATTAATCTTTCTTCCCCCGATGAAACCGCTTCCACGTCCTCATGACATCTGCCCACAGCAGCAAAAAGTAAATGCAAAACGATTTGGAAGCTTTCGGTTCTCCTTTGGCACATAGAAGCCTTTACATGTAGACGAGCAAAACCATTACCAGGACCTCATGAGGAGTAGGATGACCCTGCAAAACGGTGTGTTTGAGGGATGAAGGAGGTGGAAATCTACTTTCTGCTCTAGTTGGCAGCGGACACTGCGGGTTGAAGGCTTCCTTTGGCTTTCTCCAAACGTGAACCCGTCTGGATGTAGGAAACTGGGTGAAAGATGACTCATCATACGACAACATTGCTTTTTTTCCATTGCTGAAGAGTCAAGGTTTTTAAGCTCCTTACACCGGGGTTATACGGTGAGCGGGGTTATAATGGCAGGCTGTCCCGCCGTGAATTCCAGCTTTGTGACGCTCACGGCGTGTCGTGTTCCTTCAGACTGGGTCACAGAGGTTCTGCTTCAATTCCGTGGTCATTCTTGAGGCGGTGCTTTCATGGCGTTTATCCACTTTCCTGTCAAATGTCCGTCTGTCCTTGTCGGTGAGCTTTGACTTGCTTCTTTGCTTCAGTTGACACACGGTGCCATGGTTTTTGAGACTGTTCTCCTTGACACATCCAGTGTCAGCAGTTTTTGCCGCCCATGCATCTGCAATTCAGGCGCCGACTATTTGGCCTCTTTAAATCTGATAGTTGGCTCATGTTGTTTTGAAAACTCACATATCAAAGTGCTAATTTTCAGAACTCTCTTTACTTTATATGACTCACCACTGCAGCTGCTTTTGCAATTGTGATTCAGTTAAATCAAAGTTTAACTCCTTTGTTTCGTCGCCCTTCATACTGACACTTTTCCATCCATAGTGTATAGGTAATATCGTACAATGACTTTTGGACCACTCGACATTCGTAGAGTTAAAGTTTCCCGCCTGGGAGCTTCACAGTACAACTGTGGGTTCTGTTATTCGCTGGGCCCAGTTGCTCCACTGGGCCAATTCGCTGGTCAGAGGGAAGAGAACATTCTTCATTCTCTTCTGGTCCCAAGATGGTTTCCAACGCTTGGGTTAGTGAGGGTTATCGAGTTTGCAGGCAGGCCTTTTTCTATATGAGGATTGTTCTCACTATGCAGTATACTATATCCTGATTAAAGTGGTAATCCATGATATCGTCTGTGTTGGGTGGATTACGGTACAAGTACTAGAGTTCCATTCATAACTGCAACCGTTGGTTTTTCTTTTCAAAATGGGGATTTTTTTTGTGAATGTTCATCCGTATTGCCACTTCAATATTTCCAGTTTTCTTTTAAAGGTGAAGTGTGTAAGACTTAGCGGCATATAGCAGTGAGGTTGCAGATTGCAACCAACTGAATTCCCTTCTGTGGAGGAGAAGCTACGTTGGCCACGAAAAACGTGAAAGTCCCCTCTCTAGAACTAGTGTTTGTCTGTTCTGGGCTCCTGTAGAAACATGGCGGTGCAACATGGAAGAGGACCCGTGCACATATAAACGGCTCATTCTAAGGTAACGAAAACATGACCCTTAATTTCATGGGATTATACACTAATTCTATTCCATTTCTGCCAAATCCGACCACTAAATTCTCCACAAGCTCTAATTATCCTATAACATATTGAAAGCATTGTCAAGACACGGTAAATGGACAAAGAGTTGACACCCATAAAGAAAAATACAACACTTTTAAAAATAGTTTTATTCCATCTCAGAACATTGTCAGCAAAAAAAGACAAAAAACATAGACTATTTAAACTACTATTTAAAAAATATTTCATCAACATCGAACAGAACGAACATCGAAACAGAACGAGGGCAACCTGCGATTTCTACTTTGTTGCGACCATTGATTTCAGGCCAATATGAAAATAATTGGGATGATGACGACAAATAGGAACAAGGAATAAGTGAAGCAAGGCTTGGCCTCGGAGTTTCTGTTCCCAGAATATAAAACACGGACCTTTAAGGCCTCGAGAACGTATGTACCGGTATGTATGAGTGCTCCAGCATGTTTAAATGTGTGTTTTGTACATTTGCGTATGTACGCGTGCTTAAGACTGTGGGGAAGGAGTTGTAGTGTTTGAGTAATATTTACAAGTTGTTAAACACGCTCAACGTGGCCCTAGAGACGCACCCCGACTGGTTGACTGGCTTTTTAGGAAAGGCTCCGTGGTTGGCGGGTTGGTCGGCGAGCTCTGGAGAGCCAGTTCGGTATTGGTTGACTAGTTGGGTTTGGGCTTGATGGGCCAACCGTGATGTCAAGGGTCGACCTCCTCGGGTACGATGTTGAGGATCACGTCTTCGTTCCCCCGCCTGACGACCGCTCGCAGCGTCTCGTCGCGCTTTATGGCGGCGCTGACGTCGCTGGCGGAGCTGATCCTCTGGCCGTTGATGCTGATGATGACGTCGCTCTCTTGCAGACCGGCGCTGTCGGGGAGAAAAAGGTGTCGATGTTGGCAAAAGGATTTATTCGGAGCTTTGAAGGTTCGCTTGTTAATCCGAATGTTTAATTGTCGGTTGCAATGGCAATCGGCCATTTAATGACGGTAAATTTCAATTTGAAGCTATTATTGAATGCATCGGTAAAGATCTGCATAATTCAATTTCATCAATGAGAGAAATGTTACGCTTTGAATTGAAAGTGTTTTGAGTAAAACCCTTCCCTGGCCACGTCTCTGAGACATTTTGACATGTATTGGAAAAATTTAGAAAATGCATTAGAATATTGAAATAACACATAATTTGCCATCATGCCACCATGTTGTTAACATATAGGCAACTTTTTTTGTTCTACTTTTGTTCTACTTTTTATAACATGACAAGCAGCTATTATATTTTTCCATACATATAAAGATGAGACTACTTTAAACCTATGCCTGTCATCATATATCGTATATATCAGTGTGATATGAAATGACATTATGTTGACAGTCTAATTGACTCTAAAAAGGAAGACTTAGAATGTCAATTTATTAGATCTCTATCCATAAAAAATAGCTTTCTGTTGCAGAAGGAAGAATGTGACCACCTATTCAGGCCCAGTTTTCTTGGGTTTTTTGCCCATTTCCAGTAAAAGCACTTTCCATAACCTCCAATCTGTGTGAGAACACACATCCAACCACAGTCTTCCAGAAAACCTCAGATCATGGTCATCAGACCTGACCTCATATTCCACCCGGCTGAAAAAAAAAAGAATAATACAAGAATAAGTATTTCGAGTTTTTTTCCGCTCTGTCTTTGTGGGGAGTCTGTGGTCTCGGCACAATTTTTTTTGTTTCATGTGGGAACGAGACCTTCCAGCAACATAATGGATTCAGTTTATATTCCGAGCTTTATCATATTGCAAAGTCTTCATGTGGTGGGAAAATGTCATGTGTGGTTTAACATGAGACTGTCAGAAAAGATGCTTCTTTTTATTCCACCAGCCCCATGTGTGTTTTTTAATTAGACTCAAACATTATGACAACCACTTCCACACTGCCGCTTGATCTAGAGACGTAAGATTTCACTCCGCGAAAAGTGTTTTGTTCACGACTCCATAGTTTCGACCGGACACACAGGCTTCCACTGAGGCTCCGCTCTCGATTCGCGAACTAAAAGCCGTGCAAGCGAGGCGCCCGACAAGTTTTGACTCGGTGAGCGGGCGGGTGGATCTTCGAGTCACAAGCTGAAATTAAATTAACGTGGGGAAAAAGGCAAAGGCACTTTCGCATCATTGTTTAATGATTTTGACAAAATGAAATGATTCTTGTGAGATTTCCATTCACAATTCGGAGCTGAACCGACTCTTCCGACTCATTCGCCGGAAGTTTCACTTTTCACTGATTGACTCGTGAAGAACAGTCAATGAGTCTGAATAAGGAGCCGACCACCACCGGCCACAGGAGGGGGTTGCACGCAAGCAGGTAGGGCCCAATTGCTATTGGTTACAAAGTGATTGGCCTTGATAAGTCGATGAGTGGTTTGTTTTTGTAGTTGTTGTTGAAAGCCAGTGTATGTGTGTGCACAATTGCAACCGCACACTGCTAAGCAAGTTCTGAGTTCAAAAATGGAGTTTGGATTTTCAATGTTGTGGTAATTATCAATGGGTGCTGATGGCACATTTAAAGCCACTTCCATATACCAACACTACGAAACTACGACTTTGACACCTTTTACCTCGCCTTGTAAGTATCCATATTGATTCGCAGTTTTATGAGTAAGAAGCCGTCCAACAGTTAGGAGCAATAGTATTTTAAAGGGGACCTATTATGAAAAACTCACTTTTTCAGTGCTTGTGCACGTACATTTGGGTCTCTGATGGGCCTACTAACACACAAACTGTGAAATACGACAACCCAGTCAGTTTTATGTGAGCTCCCTATTTCAGAACTAACTAACTCCACCCACAGCTTGAGAATCAAAAGCATAATTAAAAGAAAGAGGAATTAATACCAAAACTGCAAACGAGGGTAATGTAAGTATTTAAAAAAAAAATTTGTGCTGCGCGTCATGATGCGCTACGAGTTTCTCCAAACAAAACCATTAAAAAGTGTGTTTTTATTGTAGACGTACTTATTGATTTTATTTTATTTTCCGACGTTTCCGTAATTGAATGAAACACAAAACACCCTGCGGTGTCCCCGCGGTGCTGGGAAAGTCGGAGCAAAAATATAATTAGGCCTTGTCGATGTAATATGAGTGAAGATTCAGCAACTGCATTGCTTATTTTTCGCCTCAAATTTGTTCAGAAACAGATCTTGGTGAACTGCTAAGTGAAAGTTTATGTTCTTCACACAACGGGCTACAGAACCGGGACAAACAAAGTTCAGCGGTGGGCGTGGGGAGCAGCCGCATTTTCATTTAAAGCGACACACACACACACACAGAAACGGACCGTCAGCAGCAGGAGGGATCGAGAGACATGTTAGAATGAATAATCTGAGTGGTATTTCCAGCAAAAACTTCAAAGACGTGTTTTGGGGATCTCAGAGACATATATTAACTTAATATGGCTCCTTTAAAGGCTGAGAACCCTGCGGTATCTAATGAAACGTTTGCACCTTCCCGCGCCAGGTATGAACCAGCAACCTGCAGAGGAGTACAGCAGGGCGGCCTCGGTAATCTGTGGAGCTACTCACGCCTTGGCGGGGGTCCGGCTGATGACTTCGATGACGTAGGCTCCCGAGGTGACGTCCGGGAAATCGGATTGTCTCTCCTTCAACTCCTTGGCCAGCCTGAAGAGACACACACACACACACAGACGAGTTTACCAGGTGACGCTTCCAGGTGGATCCTTCCATTTGCGGCCGCCACGAGTCGCCGTTTTGTTTTCGATACAGCGGCAAGTTTGAGAATCGTAAAACGGACCACAAAACATTTTCTTCGAAATTCTTTCCCTCTTTATTGTTTAAAAAGATAGTGATTTGGCTTAATTAAATAAATGCCAATAATGTTATTATTATTATTTTTTTTACAAATAAGACATTTGCAGACATGTCCAAGCTACCTGGATACCTGTATAACCCCTATGAGGGTTTTCTGACATAATTTCACTCAGACTTTGCTAAGCTCAGTCAATTTATTTATGGCCTAGCTTCATTCATAGTAAAAATAAAAAAATAAAATAAATAAAAATAAAACAAGGACAGATGACTTATTATTGTATTCGGTTATATCCCTGAAATCAGCTCTCTCCAGCTTTCTGTCCACAGTGAGATATCGCTCTAAGCAACTGCTCAGGCTTCCTGTCGTCATTCCTAGCCCAGCATCATTTTAGCGTATAACTCTACCAAATTTGTTGGTTTCTTGTTTGTTTGGATCGCTTTGTCCAGCCACAAGGTGAGAATCTGTTAAATCATTTGAATGTGGCTTTGCAGTGGAGATTCCCTCTAAGACATCAAATGAATGTGAATGTTAATGGGGACACATAAGCCTTATAGAGCTGCTGTGAGAGGTCAGATGTGCCGTGACTTACGTGGGCGTGAGCGTCATCATTCTGACACCGATGTACTTCTTCTTTGGTGTCGTTTTACCTAAAGAGAGAGAAATAAAAAATGTGACGGACTTCAAATACTCTACTACGACATCTTGTTCGTATCCACAAGATGCGAAATGAATGAGATACTTTAAATATCAGCGGTACTTTACATCGAAGTGTCCTCGGTGGAGGTTTTTGCAGGTATTCCTAGTTTATTCCTAGTATATTTAAGTTTAAGTTTCATTTTTCACCAGATCTTTCGCTATATGAGCCACAGATGTGTGTGGTGGGCTGTGTGGTGAAAACCTGTGGATTATCCATTTGGAATTCCAACTATTTGAGCTAAAACAACTTCCCCTCTGAGTCCTTGGTGTAAAATACAGTAGCAGTTGGACGCCGCCCAATTCAATGGTTTAAACGGGCTGTAGTGGGAAATTTCAATGGTGCCTTCCTCATTTTTGTCCTTAAAATACACACAAACAAGGCCAATCTTATACACTCATGTATGTACTGTATATGTATGTAGATATAGATCATGTATGCTCTGAAGTGATTTCTAGTCATTCTAGAACTGTGTGAAGGCCGAAAGTGGCTCATTTCATAATTCCGTGCCTCAATCGGTCCAATAGATAAATTTAAATAAAGTTCCACGACCCAATGAAACAAGGATCGAATCGATTTGTTCCGAATGCGATACCTTTGGACTGTCTGTCGTGGGACTCGGCCAGGAACTGTCTGATCTTGTCCGAGGGGATGGCGAAGGAGATCCCCGCCGTCACCTTCAGAGTGTTGATGCCGATCACCTCCCCGTCCTGCGGGACACACACACACACACACACACTCAGAACTATTTGTTAATGCCCTGGGGCCCTGTGTTCCTCTCGTTTACAACAATTAAACGCCCAACTTAGAAAACATGACACGTCCACACAAAACCCGTTCAACACCCGCTGATGTAACGCCTACCTTAATTTAATACGGCGCTGATAAAAACACCGCAAAGCCTTAATCCAGGCCAGATGTGGTCGGGCGCTTGCCAAGAGTTACCTAAAGTCTGTGCAACTCGGGACTCTAAGTTTATTTTAACTAGGATAACGTATATCTGCCTCTCAAAGTGATGCACAGGGTGAAATAAAAGGTCATTGTCTCCATAGCCACGGTAAAATCATAGAATAATCAATAGAATTTGAATTTGTTCCTTAATATATATTCCAAACATTACATCAAATGCTATGCTATTTCATTGTATACGCATTTTATAGTGTAAAATATGTAAATTACACAATCTATTTATTTTTTAAATTTTAAATTTTACAATTTATTTGATATTTTTTTACTGATATACTATATCGACATATTATTATTTCTTCAATTATTTTTCTCTTACCAAGTTCACGAGCGGTCCTCCGGAGTTACCGTACTGTAAGGAAACAAACACAAAAAAAACAAACGTCATAAGCAGCTGTCAGGTGAAAGAGGCCATTAATGCAGCAGTTTAGATATGAAACACACCCCCCCCCCCCCCCCGCCTCCACCAT
>OMKR01049895.1:0-14850 GCA_900302355.1 Cyttopsis rosea | reverse complement strand
GGGGGGGGGGTGGCTGGTTAATTCATGAATTTAAAGTCATTTCTGGGCTGCTCCGACCGAATTCGGGAGATGGGTGACCCTTTGGCCCAGGGACTAATGGATTTGAGGTGATGTCACTGAGGCGGGCGGGCGCTATGTTCTCGCATCACTTTGTGATGTCTTAATGTGATCCTCGCTGGTTCCACATGGCTTTGGGCTTCCTGTCTGGTGAGACTCCGGGTTTGGCAAAAAAACCAAGTTCTACAAGCTTTCATGCCCTCCCAGCGCTAATAAGTTGTGACAGGAAATCGACTATATATGCGTGTGTGTGTGTGTGGGTGTGTTCGTAGAAGGGGTTTTGACATGTTTTGGGTTGGACGGCGGGGCAGATGCTTCTAACCACACCAGCACCCTTTGATTAATCACACACACACACACACACACACACACACACACACACACACACACACCCTATGATAATGACAATGTGATCAATTCCAAACAGCCAGTCAGATTAAGGCTAACATCTTATTAGACTGTTATAGATGGAAATACAGCATCCATGGTGTGAAGTTTAGTCACCTGAATAATTATCTTCGAAAATAAATTATAGGAGGAAACAGAAGGGATCTGTCAGCACCTCCTCCTTCGGGTTGTAGATATAGGTGTGTAAAGTGAGTAAAGCATTGGCAGCCACTTTGGCCCCATTAGAGATTTCAGCTCTAAACAAGCTCGACGTAAACAGAAGTGATCAAATACGCATAAATTGATGTAATTATTAGACATGCATTTATGCATTATTGTTATTGATAATATCGATGCCGTGAAACGGGACTACATACGGTCCGGGACTTTTCATAATATCGTGATATAGTTAAATGTTGACTTTAAGGCAGAATTGCAGAAAATAATGCACTTTTCTGACTGTTCTAATCAATGCCTCTACATGCTTGGTCGTAATATCATAATTGTTTCACAAATATTGTGTGTGAATTTCTAATGACAGCGCCAAATATCATCAAAGTATCTTTATGGAGGTATGGGACCCAGCCCTCGTAGGACCCCCTTCTGCTGTACCTTCAGAAGTGCAACACAGTCTCTGCTGCTTCAAGGCTCGTGGGCTGTGCGTACAGATGCCCTTCTGTACACACCACTGTTGTATACAGCTCATATTTTAATATTTTGAGGTTAGCTGAAAGTTTTAATTTTGTTTATCGCACCGTTCTTGATAAGCTCAAGACAAAATCCCAGGAGAGTTTTGTTCTCATCACGCTTCTTGCTAGGGCTGCACGATATGTTAAAAAAAAAAAAAAATCATATTGCGATAATTTTGACAGATTGCGATACGATTCACGATTAATGGGAATTATCATTTTTGCATCACAATTTTCATTTTCACCGAAGAAACTATTAAAATCTTGATGATGTGACATTTGCTGGGGTAAAAAAACAACAACATGTTTTTTTACATCTGGAGAACAATATTTGTAGGCCAGGGCATCTCTGCAGCACTACAATACTTCATTTACTGTATAATGGTGTTTTGTCACATTTCCCTTGAACAAAAAATTGCAGCTTCTGTGATTTGGAGATTGCACTTGGCCAAAGTGCAATTTCGATAATATTTCAAGTAACTGTTCAGCCCCACTAGTCGCCTATTCAAATGTTTGATGGAACAGCCACTGAAGCGCTTCGCCACGTCTTCTCCGCTCCTACATGGAGTTACAGCTGTTTGGAGGAGTCGGTCATTTGCGTTTATGAGCTGGTACCAAATAAAAAGTGACAACAAGCATGTAGTGGGCTGTGCAGGGTTTCAGGTTTCTTATTTTTTCCTATTTTAAAGTACGAAAAGTGGCAACAAATTTCCCAACATAGACCTTATCCATCCATCTACACTGATGATTCTAATCTAGATAATCTAGGTAATGATTCTAAGGATTTGTGGACATACAGTGAATTAAAAAATATTATTGGGGCCATTTGGGAAAATAATTACAATAAATAATAATATTGGTTCCTCTGTATTTAATCATTAGAGTTCTGATAAATTTTCCAATAACTGTAATAAGATTTAGAGCATAAATCAGCCTACTAGTGAATGGATCCGCCCTCTGTAAATACTTATCGTACAATACCATATCTAAAACAATTACCGTCTATAATTACGTAAACCATTTCCACTCAATACAGTACTTCACTGAAAGCAATCATATTTGTATTAGCCAACATAATTGGCTCTGAGGCGGCTTTGGCTATGGAGCTCTACTCCTATAATTCTTCCAGGACCGGGAGAAGTCTTGAAACCGTGCAGCATCTCTCCAGATAGCCTCTCATTAGCCAGAGTGAGTCATGAAAGACAGAAACAGACGTTTGGCTCCAAGCCCTCCAACAAGCCGCCACTTCCCAGGAGGCGCGTGGAGAAATGGCCTTCGTAGAACAGCTGCTCGGAAAGCCAAACGGGCCGCAGCGGTGCTTCTCAATCAATCCAGGACTCGAGCTCGCCTCGTCCATCACGCATGAGCTTCGACTCCATGACCGGACACCCGGTTCAATTCAAGTGCCAAGGGATTGTGTGGTTCTTAATTTAATCAGGTCCATATTTTTGGCTTATTTTATTCGGTGGTGCAACGGAGGAAGAGACACGGATGCCAATTGGGGAAAAAAAATACAAATGTCTAATCCTGAACTGTATAGAACACGTTGGTTCATGAACATGGCACGTCCTCAAGACATGCGAGCGTGCTGCAGTAGAAGGTCCGTGTTCAAAACAAGGCGAGCCTATCCAGACCTCCTCCTCCCCTACGTCAAACTTACAGCCGACCACAAACCAATATGCATAGCAGGTTCAGATTGGGTGCCTTCGCAGCTTTGGTTCATGTTACATCACTCGAGATCCAATCTACGTCGCCGCAGTGAACGAGGATAAGCATTTTACCGCCCTCAACATTTCAGCCCGCTCCCCTCAATACGTTCACTATCCCATTTCGGACTTTCCAACCTCCGCCCGCGAGACGCCTCTTCCAGAACAGGGATGGACGGGACCGCGGGGAGTTGTGAAATGATTAAGAAACACACACACACACACACACACACACACACCCACCCACGCTCTTTATCCTCATTCTGCTGTAGCATGTGCTGCGATTTTCGAGGAACTGCAAGATTAGTGTTCGCTGCGGCGTCTTTTGGTAACAATGCCGACAATCTAAATGCAATACTGACTAGAAGACTAAACGTACGTCTGCGACTCTCAGCACTTCTCCTCCATGAGATAGCTGAGGGTTCCTCTCCCCACCCCCCACTTCAGCTGTCGCACTTCCAGACAAGCAGACAGACAGAGGCAAGAGCGGCAAATAGTCTGGGAAAGGGCCGGGGCTGGGGCTCCGAGTCAGATTGGTTACTTGGTTTATTTGCATTACTCCATTTCCTCGTCATTTCCCGAGCCGGCCAACACATCCAGCCCCATGCAAATCAGAACGTACAGCCTGCAGATGGTGGCGATCGCAGCTTTACGTCGGCAAGGCGAGGACAGTGTGCAGAGTTCAACAGAATCGAGACGTAACCAATTGATGCGCCCGAGACATCAAATCCTCTGCGAACAGTTTGTACAATCAATGTAACCCAATCACTTTTTTTCTTTTCGTTTATACTCATGTTTTAAAGCAGCACTCTACATGCCGCAACACGCAAACACTTTGTTTGACTTCAGGTTTTGATGACAACTCATAAATTGCTCAATATTCAGGAAACTGAATCAGAGACTAAAGGAGTGTCTTTTGTCTGTCTCCAGGGCAGGGTACAATCATGGGACTAGGACTGCAGGCTATGTTATAATAAAATAGTACCTGAGTTGTACAACACTTCACGCCCATAAGGAGAGCACGAATGATAGTAAAGAACACGTGGAGCCCTCTCTGCCTTGCATGAAACACGTTCATGCTGTTTGCAGACCACCGGTGCTCCTCATAGCTGCATTTGATTTCCTTATACTTTCCCCGATATTGTCAAGGGAAAAAATATGAAGAAATACTCTAAAGATGAATTGCCTTCGAGCTTTACTGAATGATCCCAATCTTTGAATACACGGCGGACATACAACGCAACAAGTGCACAGATGATGTGTCAGAGAAGGTTTGAGCGGGGCTGCCCGCACATGGAGGCGTGTGCTCAGCAAACCGGGCTGTCCTCGCCTCATTAGCGCAGCGTGTCTCCATAATCCTTGGCATTCTGCGGGGGCACAGGTGTCCCTTGTCTGTCCTCAGATTATCTTTGTAATCCCCAGGACCCCCTGCCCCCGGCTCAGAGGCAGACTATCTGGGCAGCCCTCCCTGTCAGAAGCATTGTGTTTATGTTTTTGAAGCTGTTCAATGGAATGGCCCTAGACCAACTGGCCAATCAGAATGTTTACGCTCAACCCCCAGTCCTCCCCAAATTACCTTCCAACAAAACTACATTGGTTAGCTCCTGTGCTGAGGGGTATATATGGACAGAAAGGAAGAACTCCTAAGATTTTACTGTATAGGAAAATTCTGTGCATCCCAACCCGGCATTCACACCTTGAAGAAAAACTGTAATGAATGACGACATGGCTACTCAAAATAAATGTCACTTTGTGTGCAACTTTTAAAAAGACAATGAAAATATTTGTTGCTTTATGTAGAATACCTCGCATGCCGACAGTATCCAAATGCCAGGCATTTCGTTGAGTGGGTTTGGAGCGGGAGGAAGCTGTCCAAATAAAGCTAGTGATACATGCACACACGGAGGAGGGTCTGGCCAGGCCAGATGTTCGGTTGCGAAATTCTATGGACAGAGGTGGAGTCCCTGTTGCAATTCCAGGGAACAAAGAATATGAAAAGTTGTTTATGCAGGAGATAAACAAGGGCTCAAGGGAAGCCTAAATGTAGTGGTTCGTGGGAATGATATCATAGGTTTACTTGCATTGTATGAAATGCAGCGTTTTACAAAAAAAAAAACCTAAAAACAAAGAAAAACATCTCAACAATAAGCGACAGAAGGGTGGACATGGAGCAGGACTGAAGACAATCAGAATGATTAACTCTTGAAACTCACAAAGACGTTGAAGACGAGCTAAGGCTGGTGGAGGACTAAGCATAATCCTTTTAGACGTAGTAATCTGATTTGTTCTCCTACCGCATCAAGCACAAACCTTTGATGAAACGGATGCATAGTAAACAAATCTAAACCTTTTTGGTGACATGTGAAATTTGCTCAGAGTGTTAGTGTGCAAGAAATAGTATCACTATGCATCAAGTATTTTAAACCCTCCTGTTTGAGGCCGGCTATTTCCATATGTAGTGCAGGCAAGATATCTGAGCAGAACGACCGTTTTCTTCTCCAATCAGCACAACGTCCACCAGTCGAGAGGAACTACTATCCCAAAAGCTGCACCGCCATCATGTTTGGATATGAATCTGAAACACCTCATTGGACGAAGCACATGCATGTTTTTAGGGGCCTGTGTTCACTCAACACTACCGCTTGTGGCTGGAAGTGCACAATTCCAGTTAAACTTCTTGTTAAATAAAAACATGGTCTGAACCGTAGGAAAAAAACAACACATCTTTCTACTGGACAATTCAGAAGGTACATGAAACGGCCAAAAGGTCATTCAACATCTAATTCCATAGGCATCGATATAAAGTTAGTTTCCCCCTTAAATGCCTTAACGGCAGTCTTCTGCGAAGGCCTTCCCACTTGATGTTGGAACGTTGCTGCAGGGATTTTCTTCCATTGACCCATAAGAGCAAATAGTGACGTCAGGCTGATGTTGGCCAATTAAGCCTGGTTTGCAGTTGGTGTTCCAAATCCTCCCATTGGGAGTTCAATTGGGTTGAGGTCATGGATCTGTCTTGGCCAGGTAAGTTCTTCCACATCTCTACAATTCCATCCCTGCATGGACCTTGCTTTGTAGACGTTATATCAATAAAAAAACGAACTATCTTATCTGCTCGTCTGCTTATCTGCTGTGTATTTGTGGGAGCTGGTGTGGAAAAGACAGAAATGAGCTTAACTGTTGTTTGGATACATGAGATGATAAGCCACCAGCATCTCCTACAGTAGCCAGAAGCAACCTAAGACCTAACTGGCCGAGAGCTGTCAAAGCAGGTTAAGGGCTGCAACACCCGCCTCGGCCAGGACTGGTCTTGGCAACCCAGCAGACATTTCTGACTGTGCTGTGAGCTGAGCTCTGACAAAAATAAATGGATCCTTGGAGATAAAAGCTCCAAGAACCAGTGATAAACTGTAATGCCCAAAGTCATCTGAGCAGATAGTCTTTTCAACACTGAGGTATTCTGAATAAAGCATACTCCTGTGCTCCTCATTCCAATGACTGATTGATCGATGTTCTCTGATCTGCAGGTGCCGTCTATAGAAATACGCATCTGTGATCTGCAATCTGCATAGGCCAGGAGGGAAGCCAAATTCACTAAGAAAGTATGTTCAAAATAAAACAGGACAAGGAAAGTTGAGCAGAATTCAACTTTGTGCAAATGAGCAGCGCCGGGCGCCAGCCAACAGGAGGGAAGTTACGCTCTTAATGGCGCCGGTCCTTGGTAGATGGACGCCCGGACCACTGCGTAATTGTTCATGATTAGGCTATTTATTAAATGAAAACCGTCCCAAAAACTATCGATAAAGTAAGGAACACTCCTTGTTTCTCCGACGAGGACAATTCTTAATTTTAAGGGACGGGTGGGGCAAGACTAGTTACGTAATTTCTTCGAGAGGTCATTTATTTTGCCAAGTAAACAACTCCACCATTTTAATTTTAAAAAGGTCCACACGGCACCATCGATCAATATAATGTACGTCAAATATGGAAAGGAAGCGAGGTTTGAAATATTTGGCACACCCACAACAGCCAGTAGATTTTGAGCCGACACGCCCATAAAAGCCAGGTGCACAGAAGCCCGGGCCAGGTGCACGAGTCGAGAGCTGCTTGGCTTAACTAACAGCCCGGTCGCCAGCGGTATGACCCTACCATAAGTGTGTGCAACACATTTTGGTCCAATAAGCTTGCAACAACAGACCTCTGTGTTGTCTTGGGCCTGGGGAGCCGTCACCCAGGCCTCTATCGGCCAAATCCCAGCAGTACATTAAAAGTGGAACATCGCCTCCTGGTCTGCACTGCAGATGTGGAGTTTAGTTACCCGACATAACCTTTCTTGAATCTGGATGCTTGGAAGGCTCGTGGCTCAGAGGGGCGTTTAAGAATCATTCAGAAAAACAGTTTTTGGGGGGGGTGGGGTGTTATCGGTTGCGCTTTCTCTAAACAATGACTACTAAACTGTACATTATGAGGAAACTTTACGGGAGAATAGATGGGCAAAGACCAATAATGAGCAGAATTTATCAACTTTGTCAGCAAGTAGATCATAACTCGGTCACGGAGCTATACAGATGCAATGTATAAAACATACCATTATATACTTTGCATTTTGTACTTTTGTCATTTAATATTAAAAAGCTAAACATCTATGAAAAATATCCTGGCCCTGAAACAAAACGAAAAAAGAATGGTCAAAATATCACAAGATAAAGCAGCACCTGGCATCATTTGTCAGAATGACACTTCTGAAGGTTAACTTTGCTTGGTTTATCAGGTATTGTTGGTATTTAACGCTCCACACTGTGTACATTAAACAACCCTGCAAAAATGCACGAGCTCAGCACCGTGAACTTTAAACGACTCCGAAACTTTCAACAACAAATAACAACCATTCCTCTGCAACACTTGGACCCAACAATCTCATTTTATAGCACAGCTGTCACCTTGGACCCTGCTCGGAAGCGGACCGTCGTGCACCACGGGGCAGCGTGCCAGCGGGTGACTATGGTTCCTATTGTGCGTTGCTCGTGCCATGTTCTGCCGAGGCTGTGCACGTGACGGTGGCTGTGGCCGACATGAGGGCATCAGGCGTGGCCTTGGAGAGCCACGTCATTTTACACCTGCACTCTACACACAAAACCTAACTGTGTTGGAAGGACTAAGCCATGAACCAAGAGCAAGGCTGCAGCCAAAAGTAAAGCCCATCGTCCTGAGAAACGTCAATAATGCAACTTTGGAAAGCGCTCATGTCAGAACGGGAAATTTGTTGTTTGGTATTTGCATTTATATTCCATAAGACAGATACCAGATAACCTTGTCCAGAGACTTTGAAATACCGACTTTGAGAGTTAACAAAACGGTGACACACGAAAGTCGTGGGAGTATGTTTACACATGGTGTGTGCCGCAGAACATGGCACAGCAAGCAAAACAGCAATGTCAACAAACACCGAGCCAACTGATTGACTGAGCCAGCATGAATGTTCACGGCCGTCCAATGGAAGTTAAACACGGTGACTGATGCGGCGTGCGATGACTCGAGCCTCATTTCCGCCGTCGCTCTGAGGCCGGAGTGCTACCGCGCCGAGCCGAGTCGCGCCGACGGGCCCGCTTGTGCTCGGTTACGGTTTGTGTTTCCATTAGCGGTGGAGCTGGCACCGGCACCGGGAAGTCCTGAGGAAAAACTACAGTAACAACAACAAATGGCGCGATGCGTCAGCGTTCATCCAAGTCATGCGGATGCGACGGTTGTTATCATTTCCGTAGATATAAGGACCCGTGGTCTTGGCAACGCACTCTTTGCCAATGGAGGATTTAGGATTGTTTGAGTTCCTCTGTTTTCTTCTTGCTGCTCTGTTCATTTATGTACTTATGCAGCCGTTGCAGCTACGTAGCGAGAGGAGAAAGTATGGAATAAAAGATGCTGTGGAAAGGAGACAAAAATATAAAAATATGAAAATGTGTGTTGAGCTCGTCTCATCTCATACGAAGGAGTCTTTTAACAATGGCGCAGTTGGACATAAACATAACACATCCGGTCTGTGCACGTGATGAGAAACCAATCGTCGAACACTTAGGTCATTCAGCCTCCCTGCAGCGCGTTCTGGCACCATTCAGTACGGTTACTACACCGGGGCCGAAAATCCAGTACTGCGTCTTTAGGCAATCTTACTGCCAAATCCTTAGGCTAATTCATATTCCTGCTTTACTTTGCCTGACGAGAAACCTCTACGGCCCCTATAACCCACAAAACAGTAAGCTAAATAATTAAGTCAAATCACTCAGACAGTGCACTGTACAAAGGTTAAAGAAAAGCTGTGAACAATGGCTTGTGGTTTTGAGCCAATGGCCCTACCTACACAACCCTCCGCCTCCTCCCCACCAGGACAGAGGCCTCGAGGCTCAGATTCAGGGTGTTAAAAAGCACATTATCGCACACCATCTCAGAGCCACCAACCCCTTATTGAGGGGTTGCACTGACGAGCGTCCTGCCATACTGCCGGATGTCCTCCACCCCAGGGAAGATCATGTTTAACTCAGTTACAGCTAATTGCCACGGAAGCTTCCCCAGGGTTTCAACTTCAACTCTGCTGACCGCCATTCAATCACAACACACACACACACAAATGCAAAGTCATGCCAGTAACAATGCATGGACATATGTGCACACATACACACATATGGACCCCAACACATTCATGCACAATTGCATCCACACGCACACGATCTGCAGTGACGGTGATGGTGGCCTTTCGTAGCCTGCCAGTTTTGGGTGCAGTGCCAGGCTCTGTCTCAGGCTCTCCACCGAATAAATAGAAGCTCTGTTCCGCTGGGCTGCTGCACGGGACACAGCTACTGTCCACCCTCTGCTTCACAGACAATGGCCATTGTGCTTGTTTTTAATGAAGAAGAGTCAACATGGATATTTGAGGAACGCTAAGCTCGTCTATTTGCCCGGCACCAGATTGGTCTGAGGTAAAACAAATAGACTGAAGGCGTCTCGATGTGACAAAATCAACTACAGTTGCACATGGAGGCGGTTATTGGGCCACCTGCATCTGAAGTAAAACCAATATAGGGTTGATTTCAGATACGGTGGAAATAACAAATCGAGTCCCTTTACACAAAGAAGCTTAGAACCAATCTGGAGGGACTATTGAGAGCAGCAGTTATAACCACAGCTAAGCCCCAGGCCCCATATGGCATTTAGACTATAGCTTACCTGTAATACTAAATCGGCCACAGAGTCATCCGATGCCTCAAAAGATGAAGTCCAGAAGGAGTTATCTTATAATAACTTAAATACAAGTTGGACAGTTTTCACCTCAAAGATCAACTCTCCCTTGGCACTGATGTAAACAGTAGCCTAAACTTTAAAAGGTTTATTGATTAACGGTGGAAATATGACTTGGAACTAGGCATGGACCGATACCATTCATTTGCTATGGATATACGTTTTGAATCTGAAATGGAGCAGACAATCATTTGAGATATAATCCAATTCATCTCCGACATCTAACATCCTTTTATTTAGCAAAAACATTTGATATGTTTGATATGGCAACCGTTTTACCATTAGATTCTTTATTGGGAATATCCTCCAATAATAACACCGTATTTTAACCTGCGGCCATCGATCCGATATCCATTACCAGTAGCGGAATTTGTCCATCGGTACTTGAAACCGTAGCTAAATTTGCACTCTGGATACACTCACATCCTCTGTGGTGCTGAGAAGTTATTTTGTTTTAGGACCAATTCTGCTATTCCCAGTCCACCCTCATTATAAACTAATGGCGGCAAGCATCTGGAATTAATCCTTTTAAATGTTCTCAATGTGACTCGACAACCAGTCGAAAGTGTAACCGAGTCTATTTACACTGTATTTCGGTGGAAAATCTGCAACTTCGCGCAAAAAAACATTAATAACAGCAACAAATCTCTCTACTACACCGACATGAAAGCGCGGTATTCAGCATATTCTAAGCCTGGATCAAGATCCATGACGTTCAAGATGTGGTTTCAGTTTAATTCCCGTTCCATGAGAACTGTATGGTTTGCTCAGTCGGGAATACATTCTTGCTGTACAAAGTCATCTTGTTCCACTGTGACGCATTTAAACAAACCAATCCGATTCGACTAATGTAAACTGAAAATCTTGAACCTCAACTTACACATTTAGAGACAAAGCCCACCAACATGGTCGCTCGGCTTCATTCTCTTTTAACGGCCTGGGTGAACAACACTTAGAGATCGCAGACCAGTCGGCAAGTACACAATCTCTAAGAATATCCAAATTCTCTTCGTTGGAATATCAGCTTTGTGTTACAGAAGGTAAACATAAGGAAGGTTATTACTCCCGTGATGCGTCTCTGTCCGACCCATCTCATTTTCTTTGGAGCTACACTCTTGCCACAGATGCTATGGAAACCACAAGAGAGGCACAAGCTTGCAAGGGAAAGGGAAAGCATCGTGCCATTTTGCCCTAGGTGTTACATGGGAAAATGTTAACCGACGGTGGGACATTCAAGTCTACATCATTGTGTTTAACCCCGTCGTTAACCAGGAGGAGGGATACAGGAGGTAGCAGGCCTTGGGCACAGGGCAAACTGCTCATTAAAGACTTAAAATAATAAAGCTTAGACGTCTGTTTAGGCTTGTGTAGAAAACTACTAGTCTCCACCGATTCAAACGAGGCACATTTTGGGCCTGTATTTTGCCCCAACTCATGGTCAAGGTTACAGTACGCGGGACATAGTTCCACTTATCTAGGCCTTGGTTTCATGTACGCCGTTGAAATTGTTCTCGCCTGACAGCACTAGTGTTGCTACACAAGAGTCGAACTGAACCCACAGGAGCGCCGAGGAGCCGAGTTGTGTGAATGCGTCTAAACCCACGGAGGGGTTGTTGTGAAGCCTATAGAGGAGGCGCGCGTCCGTATCCCTTTGGGGGTTTGGGCCGCTCCGCTCCGACGACGGAGGTCGGATCATGGCAATGCCTGGAAAAAAAAAAAGGTGTTTTCCCAGGCGCAAAGCGAGAACCTGGAGTTAGACGTCACGTAGCCCTGTGAAATGACAGGGTGGACGGCGAGGTCAGTGCTTTAATGTGGTCGCGCGCAGCGCAAGCCTTTAATCCAAATGGTTCCCCGTTCCGATCCAGGACTGGGATGTTGATCAAACCTATTTAGGGTGGTTACTTAGCCCTTACGCAAACAGCGCTTGTCCGTTTGCATCACCTCTCACTTGAGGACATGTGGGAGAAACTAACCGACTAGCAGCTATAGCACAGTGCAGTTCATTACCGCACAAAAGGAAGAAATTAATGGAAGAAATAATTGGCAAATTGGGAAAAATAAACAGCGATCACTGACCCAAAAGCCAAAGCCACACATTATTCATCAGCCTACAGCCCCACCAGTGCTTCCACACTCGGCAACGTAAAGGACGGCAGCCTGGCAGAAGTGCTTCCGAGGTCCCGTGTCGACACTCGCTAATGCAATCAATCGAGCAAACTGCCATTAGCCATGGCTGGCACGCATCAGGGTTTAAATGGCAGTAAATAACACTAAGTAGTGTGATTATAGTGCTAAATTCTCCTAATGCTGAAGGGTTTCCATCCTGCCAAGAGTAAAGGCTTGGTGCTGGCAGCAGGGAGGTAAGAGCGACGTTGCGACATAATATGAAAATAGTTATTCCGAGAGAGAGCCCACTTTTTGGCAAACCAAGTGACGATGATGATGATTTTGCTAACTAATCGTAAAGCTCTTATTCTGGCCGTTGTATCGTCTCCTCCTGGCAGGCACAGGTCATAGCAGACGGGCACTGGGCAGCAAGAAGTTGATTTTTAATGCGGATCCGGTTATGACTGGAGGTCCTCCATCCCATCTCCGAGCACGGCGACACGAGCGCTTCCTATTCCGAGACCGCTTACAGGATGGGATTCATCACACCGACATGCCGCGATTACACCACAACTGGAACACTGTGACACACATTTATGATTTGACTCCTGCAAACCAACCCGATCCAATTTCGGCTAAGTGGCTAACAGGTTTATACCACTGCACCTCTTAAGAAAACAAAGCCAGGTCTGTGCCAGCAGAAAAAAAAGGGGTCAGCTCGGGGAGGTTTGTTTTTCTTGTTTTTCTCCACATAAAGTTACTGGAAACCCTGCGGTTGCTTACTTGCTTATGTCCAAATGCTGCCCCCGCCCCGCTTGTATTATTTAAACTCCTAGATTACGCCGCTGTATTCACTGGAGCACTAGATCATGCGACAAATTCACGTTTGACCCATATTTTGTCACTTCATAAATTTAAACATTAGGGCCCGACTGCACTCCTTGTGACATGTAGGTCATCGTTCACTGGCTACGGCGCAGGGCTGGAGAATTTGCGCGATCAGCGGGAACTTTCCTTTGTTGTTCACGGTGAATGCAATGGAGATGCATGTAGGTTGTTGTTTGAAGCACAAGAACGCATGTTGAGCGACGGTCCTATCGCAAATCTTCAATTATTAGTCATTGAAGTAAATATAAACACGTTAGGGGTGGTGATTAGTAATAAAGTATCCTCTTGGTAATTACATTTTTGAAAAAGGTTCATTTTGAAAACAACATGTGTCAGAATGGGGCTGACGTTTGTTCACTGTTGGCATATAAAGCACACAGCGTTCTGTTACAGATGATATTAATTCTGACCAAAGTAATGATGTTCCAAAACAGTGATCCTCAACATTTTTCATATCAAGCACTAGACCATGGACCCCGTTCCATTCGATTCGTCTCTGGGACCCCAATCTGAGATTTGTCTCGTTAGATATGATTTTGTCTAAACTTCCACACCCGTCTACACCACAAGGATAACAGGGAAACTCGGATGAAAACAGTCGTTATTGTGCGTTCTCTAATGCTAGTGCCAACGTCTTGTAAATTTAATTACGGGGAAGTTTAAATACTAATGGTTTTGCTGGGCACCTCCTGGAACCTGTCGAAGAGGCAGCTGGGGTCCATGGATCCCATGTTGAGAACCACTGTTCTGAAACATCTCAAAGGGTAAACACTGGATGGCTGAGGGAGACCTATTTGAAGTGGGAGAAGGGATCATCACAGAGCAGTCATTGCCTAGAGACTGCAGATGTTTCTGTTAAGCTGTTTAATGTGGCTGGATTTCATATCCCCATATAACTGTGGCTTGCAGATGTGTGGAGAGGCCGCAGGCTATTGTGCAATGGACAACCCCAAATTGGATTCGTCCGTTTTTCCTCTGCTCTATCTATACATCTCATTTATAATGGCAACTGTGCAAAAGAAAAATAAAACGTGTTTACATCGCGAGGAGTCAGTCAGAATGGACTGTCACACTGATGACTTGTTGTCCAATGGGACTGGATGCCATCAGTGTGTTTATAGAGGGGTATTGATATTTAGAGTTACATTTTAAGTTTGTGTATATAACCATTTTATTCTATTTTCTGTTCATTTTTAAGGTTAATGTATATTGCCAGTTTTATTTCTATTTGAATTACTTTATTGTTATTACTTGCAACACCACAATTTCACTCCGGGAATGAATAAAGTATACATGTATTTTAAAATACTGTCTGGCTGGGCCGTCATATGGGGCGTTCAAGCCCGGTGGGAACAAAGAGTGGCGCAACACTCCGCTGAGCACGATTTGGGGGAAAAGTTTCATATTCGATATTCCGTCATTCGTCCAATTTCAATCAATAATAAACAATACGCGAGGTGTTGACCGCCTCGCGTATTGTTGGACACCGGCCATTTAATAAAATAAAATAAAATAAAAAATAAAAATAAAAATACACATGGCCCATAGCAGGGACAAATATTACTGTTGAAATACAGCGCGGTTCGACGGCTGGTGCGTTCAAGTGACGTCGGAAAGGGGAAACCTCACAATTCACAAATATATACAGATATATATATATATATATACACACACACACACACACACACACACATATACATATATATATATATATATATATATGTGTTTAT
>OMKR01049894.1:0-14105 GCA_900302355.1 Cyttopsis rosea | reverse complement strand
TGTATAGGCTATATGAAATCTAAGAAACACCCAGCAGGCCATGGAATGTTGACTAGAGGGCCGTAATAGGCCCACGGACCAGAGGTTCCTCACTCCTGCCCTGCAGCCTGTAGCAGAAGATCTAACTTAAAGTCGAAGAAATGGATACAAATGTTGCATATACTATTTCTTCCCAATATTTATAATTCTTCTTGCAGTATATTTAGTGCCTTATTGCTAAACAATATCATTAACTGTACCAATAAATGTTTGTATTTTTGGTATTCCATGAAAGATTGTATTTAACATTATTACTTTAATAAATGGCATTTTAATCCAACATCTGAAGGGGTTGGATGTCTTTTGTAGCCCTCTGCAAATGATCATGGGTGAAGGCTCCAGGATTGATTTTTTTTTTTAAGGCTTAAAGGTGCAGTGTGTAGAGTTTAGTGGCATCTAGCGGAACGGACTTGGCAGAGATGGAATATAATATTCACAAGTATGTATTAATTAGTGTATAATCCCATGAAAATAACAATCGCTGTGTTTTCGTTACATTAGATTGAACCGTTTATATCTACATGGGGAGCGGGTCCCCTTCCAACGGAACGCGCCATGTTGCACAGCAATGTTTCTACAGTAGCCCAGAAGGGACAAACCAAAAGCTGGCTCTAGAGAGGGACTTTCGCGTTTATCGCGGCCACCGTAGCTTCTCCTACGATGGAGGGGCGCTCCATTGGTTGCAATCTGCAACCCCACCGCTAGATGCCGCTAAGGGCGTTTTTACATATAATCCCTTTTAAACGAACCAAACCCAGTCCTCTTTAAACCGCACACACCGCACTTTTAAACCTTCTTTGCCCCGTTAGATGGATTTCAACCCAGCGAGAAGCTGCAGTAAAGCGTTTGATTTGAATCCTATTCCATAATGTCAAGGTTCAAACACATGGAACCTGGGCTTTAAGGTCCCTGGGTGTGTTCGTATTCTAGGTAATTACATCAACAAAGACCCGGGACAGCTTGTTAAATGTTAGGGATCCTGGTCATATGAAGGCCCTGGTCCACCTGCACCCTGCCTGTGAGACCCACGTGGCCTGATCAGCTGACCCAGCCGGTGAGCAGGAGAAGGAGGAGGAGGAAGAGGAGGCGGCGGCGGCGGCGGAGGAGGAGCAGGAAGGAAGATGGAAGGGAACAGGGACGAGGCAGAAAAATGTATAAATATTGCGTCCAAAGCCCTCGAAGCCGGCGACAAAGAGAAGGCGTTAAAGTTCCTCAACAAAGCGGAGAAGCTCTACCCCACAGACAGAGCGAAAGGTACCCGGCGCTTGTTCCGTTTGTGCCGACGACGCCCGACCCCGACCGCATCTCCATTCAGCCCCGGTTCATTAGCATTAGCATGAGCTAGCCCCGCCGGCCGCTGTCACATCCGTTCAGGGAGCGTCACCTGCAGGCTAGTCTGCGTACGAATGAACGCGTGAAAAGGCTGATGCGGTGACGCGGGCTACGTGTTGTTATCACGCTGTCACACTGTCGGCAGTGACACCCGACTGCCGTTCGGATATCAGGCCTTGGACAACGTTGGGCTGCTAGCGTTAGCTGTGTGTGTGTGTGTGTGTCTGTGTGTCTGTGTGTCTGTCTGTCGATAATGTACAGATTATATTTTCTTTTTCTTACTGTGAGTGTAAATTGTTGATGCATTTTAGGTTTATTATTCAATTTTTGTAGTTAATTTGTAGGTTTATTGCATATCGCCATTTTCATTTTGGTTATTATTGTTGTTGTTGTTATTATTATAATTATACACTTTCCCTCTGGGGGTGAGTAAAGTTAGCCTGACATCGCCAGACCATATTAGTCTGGAACCTTTCAGTTCATTTTCGATTTCCAAGGGATGTTATCAAGGGCCCAGACCAAAATGTGTCTGGACACAACCAATCAGAGCGTTGGATAGACCTACAACCAATCAGAGCGTTGGATAGACCTACAACCAATCAGAGCATTGGATAGACTTTACCAAATCCTGTCAGAGGTACAGCAAACGCATCTTATCAACAAAAGCTTTAAGTGCGGTTGTTTGTTCTTCTTTTAAAGAAAATATACCGTCCAGTTTGTTTAATACTGTCGCGACGGCGGAGTCAACAGACCGTTCCACGTAAGTGGCAGCCATCTTGGTAAAGGAGCCTCGCTCATCGTAACAAACCCCGCCCCATCTTAGATACACAGTTGTGATTGGCCCGACCATGGCATGGTCGGGTGGAAATCTCTCTGAACGGGAGGGGGGCCAGACGTATCTGCCGGAGCAAATGAAACATGAGCTCGCAGATTGGTCTGATTCCCAGGCTCAAGTAAATTATACCCAATTAATGTGTAATTGTTCACAAGGAAACATTGATAATAAATCTTGCTGGTGGTAAATACTACTAACAGTGGAGTGCGTGGAGAGGACCAGGGGGTTTGCTGAGTGTGTTGCACAACGCACGGTGCTGCAAACAGGCCTGTCAGGCCACAGCCTGCTGCCAATCTCATAATTGAATGATTGACCCAAAGCCGTATTTAGTCAGGCTTATCTCGGACATACTATTGTGTGAATGAGTGTGGGTTTACTATGCAATGGGTTAGGGTTAGGCTATTGTACTTGTAGTCTACATTAATTCATGTTGTAGTATGTTTGGATAACTTGGCTCCTGTCTGTGGTGTTCTATCAACAAGATATAATCAAGCTTTAGGTGAATCTCCTGGAATGACTGGAGATAAGATCGCAGACGTTGTGCACCTAAGATGACAAGAATCTTACAAAAATGATCTGTCACTTCATTAGATTGGAAATTATATGACTGAAAAATCACGCATTAATAAAGTTGGACTCAATCAAATATAATATAGGGATACACAATACAAAAATGTAGTACAATTGCAAACTAAAGACATTCTCAGTTACGGTGTATTTTATGTTTTTCAGTTATTAATTTAATCATTGCTTTAAAAAAAATCAGATGTGACCTGTGTCATTGAGTTCCAAAAAAAAAACCTGAAACAGGAAATTAATTGTAAAATGAATTTAATAATAAATAACAGCAAAGCATCAAATCCAATACTGGTATTGGTATCCTTAATATCATATGAGTGTGTTTTTAAAAAGCACGCTTAAAGAAGTTATAGTTGGATACCTCATTAGTTTTAATCATTGCACACCACTATAGCTGAACACTGTTTGCCATGTCCATAATTCTACTAGTTGATAAAACCGGCAGTGTGTGGTGGTTTTTGTATGTAACCTGTTCCTGTAATCTGATTGTTTCCTGGTTTTGACGCACTCCGTTGTCATATCTCAGCAAGTGTGACATACTAAGCGAGGGCAAAGATTTGTTTTTAAAATCTCATCTCAGTAAAGTAAGCTGCATACCTGTCCTGCTTTTGGGGGCAGCATATGTTTGGGCAAATGGGTTGAAGCATTGAGAACCATCTCAACCCTGGCTTTTTCCTAAATGAGTGGTGGAAAAAGTTGCTCAAGATGCATTTCTTGCTGGTCATAATGTTCTCAATGAGAATAATATTTGCAAGTGACTTTTAATAGACTTTCTGAATAATTGCTCTACTTTGCTGTAGTATTATGTGCATTCAAGTCTTGGCATGAATATATTCTATTTATTTTTAGTATTTAAAGTAATATTAAATGGTTTAAGAGCAATTACGTTTTACCTGGCATTCTTTCATTAGCTGCAGAAAAGTCTATTATAGTGACCTTTGGAAAATTGTCTTCATGTATCCATTGACAAATGTCATAAAACTGACATTTGGCAACTGGCCACTGGCAAGATGAACTTAAAACATTCTTGAGTCTTGCTTCAAGATAAGCCATCAGTGTCCAAAGATGGATACAGATACTCATACCCCAATTGAGGCAACAATCATAAACACCATCTGAATTACGAAAGTCATATTTTATGCCCTATCTTTTGATGTATATGGACGTGTAGTTGCTTTGCTGGATTGCTTCCGGGTTTCTAGATGTGCTTATGTCCAAATTCATAACTTGAAGCTATATTAACTTCACCAGATCTGTGAATTCCAGAAAGACCACTCTTTCCTACCAGCACTTGCTTAGCACACCCATCTAACATGCAAGCCCTCTTTGACCAAGGGTGGTCGCAGAGGGAGTCCTGTGCCAGAATAATCCCCAAAAGGGGATAATAGGTTGTCTTGCTTTCTGATAAAATCGAAGGAGAGCGCTTGTGTTCCGTGATTGCAAAATTGGACTAAAAGCGAGAGTAAACCGTGATTCTTGCCGTAATCGTATCAATGTTATATATCTAAAGCCATAAGCCTGATTATTTCCAGTAATCACTCCATTAGGGTACATGTAAACACATCCATTGTTTCAGCAGAGATTCAATAATTTGTCAAATTGAGCAAAAACAAGGTGTAACACTAACCAGCTGCTCATCTGCCAAGTCCTGACTTTTCTCGCTATGCGCTAATTATTCATTTACTGTATTTGCCTCCTCCAGCTTTGTTGGACGCGTTGACAAGGAATGGCAGTTCGGCAGGAAACGGTGCCTATTGCAGGAGGCCAACGAGCGGTTCTCAAAGCAGCGGTGCACAGTCGGACCGGGATGGCCAGGCCTCTGGAGGAGGGGAGTCCAAGAGCTACACCAAAGAGAAGCTTGAGGGTGTCCAAAGGTGAGCGATATGGGACTCATTTGTCTTGCTTGTCACAAGCTCCTCAGGTGTCTATATTTGTTACTATAGGATGTTTTCCGTTTATCACTCTGTTGGGGTTCCCCATCTTATACTGCCAGTCGGAGCAGTCCTGCTGCCACTTCAATTGGTCAATTTGATGTTGCCCGACAGAAAGAATACAGCCTTCATCAATTAAGCCCCCTTTTCTTTTTCCCTCCTTTGGTGCTTTTTCACAGAAATGTCATGTAGGTCACAGACACATGTAAGCACTTATCACTGGCTAAAGGCTTTGCCAAGGAAAACACTTGTTTTATTTCTAAAGATAAATTGTATTGTTCTCTCTGTTAGTATCTCCATTTCACCATTAGAACATTTTTTTAATTCATAAAGAATGTTCGCTAGTCGACTACATAGTGTCAAAATCTGTATAGTTAAAATGTCAATTACATGTCTGCAAGTGAACAATTTGGACCCTGATATTTTAGAAAATATTTTCAAATCTTTTTTCTGCGTGCAGGCCTAGAACAATGTAGTTATTTCTTCACCTCTTGCCTAATGTTAAACAGAATAGTCAATGTGCAATCTAGTTATTTTTAAGGAAGTTTCCATTTATCATTGAATTGCGGTCATTGAGTTACTCTTGTATAGTTAATGGTAATCTCAGGTTGCATAATCTATAATAATCTGTGCTGTGAAGGGAGTGTGAGTGAAAATACAGGGTCAAGAAAGAGGAATATATTATGCTTCTGAATGATTTTAAGTCTCCTCAGACAGAACTTGCACCATATCGGACCCGTTTCTGTTTGTCTCCAGGGCCACATGAAATAATTTTTAGGATTATATTGTCAACAATGGACGTTCCAATCCTACCAAGCAGCCATGCATAGCAAATACTTTCTGCATTGTTTCTTTTGTGAATGAAGGTTTGTCCTGTTCTGAAATTACCAATATTGGTACCTTATCATCCTTTTCCTGCAATGACCCCTTGTACTCCAACCACAAAGCCGGTGCTGATGAATACTGCTAGAATAGCATTCTACATTCTAAAGTTTATACTCCAGCTACAATATGCTCTTCCAAGTTGAATTAATATGTATTTAAGCCGTCTCTAACCATGTAGGACAAGACCAACTCTCTAGTGGGAGCTGTCCTCATCGGGTGTTTTCAGGCCTTTTTTTATTTGCAGCTCAATGAGGACACTGCAGTCTCCGCAGTGTTCTGCACACACAGCCATCGCTATGGGAACCTCTAGGGCTTGGCTGCTTGCCCATGAGGGGAGCAAAGGATATAGTGAAAATCTAGAAGTGGGAATGTTTAAATGGGAAATAAGAGATGAACGTGCTGGAGTTTTGAATTATGAGACAAAAATGCAGACCGTTGGATGATGCATCTTTTTATTTTATTGAAATGGTAAATAAAAAACATGACATGGAGGTCAGCACATATGTATTGCAATTCACTCAACATCATGCATGGCTTCAGTTCGTCCCCGTGGTGGTTTATACAACAGCTCAGTTGGGAAATGTTTAGCGGTAACCAGCATCATCTCCTATAATCAAGTTTACATGCCTACATTGGATTACCATTATTGCATTAAGAAGCTCCCTTGATGGCATCAAAACTCCACAAGCACAAGCCTTGACCAGCTTAATGTGCGCTGTCTCCTTGATTTAATGAGTTGATGCAACATCACAATAAACCTACCAAATTCTCACTTGGCCAAAACAAGAAGAGTAGTGCTGTAGTTGTACCTTTGACCTATTGAAACCCAATCGATTTATTTGCACATTAAACATATAAATGACTGCTGCCATCTTAAACATACTCTAAGATATTCTCAGATATGTTTAAGATGGCAACAGGGTTTCTTTACAAAGTCTAAAATCAAATCATCTGAATTTAAAATGTCTTAAATACGATTTAAAAATTGATTGGATCATGAAGTTAACGTTACTTTTATGAAGTTGCATTAACTTCAGTCTCACTTTTAAATGTGTTTTTTGGGGGAAATTTGTATTGATCACGCTGTAACAAAACTACAAAACGAAACCAGCATGGAACCAATAACCACTATGGCAAACTGTGCAACCTGGTCACAATTTATTGGAGCACGCCCAACCAGTGTGTCGCCATGTGGTGTGTGGTCTCCTCTCAGAAAATAATAGCTACTTCTAGAAGTAATAAGTTAAAATTGTTTCTGTTAACATTACTTTCATCTAATACGGGTAAGTGCAAGTTCAACGAGATCTGGCTCGAGAACAGCACGCACACACACAAACATTACATTACTCGTACACACAGTTCTGTGTAGTCATGTTCAGTTTAATGTGTATAAATTAATTTACTTTGCAAGTAATTCTGGGACTCCGATTTTCCTTCATATCCTTCGTACTTTTTTTGCCAGCATGGACTTGAAATAGATCTTACATTGCATAATGGTCTTAAAGTCTTAAATTTAACTTGGTGAAAGCTGCAGAAACCCTGATAAATTTACAGTACATATGTGTAATACATGGATAACTGAATCTCAGAGGCCTGCAGTGGAGCTAATGTGCGCACTTATAAAATCTCAACTTCAATTCTAGTGTACCTGCGGTCTGCATCAGTAAACGTTGATTGGTTCAGCAGGAAAAGTTTTCAGGTAGCATTGGGTGATCTAAAACAATATCCCAAATGGCAAAAAAACACAGATTTTTAATCATGATGTTGAGCAATATAATTTACAGTTCATGATTCTGAGTACATAAATCCTTTCTGCTGATTTAAAATCTGAGTGTACTTCTGTGTTCTGTTCTGGTTATACACAATCTAGCCTTTTCACTGCCCATGGATGGAAAATGTTGCCTGGAAGAAGCGTCGACAACAATGTTTCCCTTGTTTCACTGTCTGTCTTCAGGATTAAACGGTGTAAAGACTACTACCAAGTGCTTGGTATCAGTAAAGACGCCAGTGACGACGATCTGAAGAAAGCCTACAGGAAACTAGCGCTCAAGTTTCACCCCGACAAAAACCACGCACCTGGAGCAACAGAGGCCTTTAAGAGTAATTACCACCATTTAAAATGTGAAGCTGACGTTTATGCTAAATCTTGAGAGTTGAATTCTAATTCCTTTTGCAATGATATACAGTCATGGCTGAAAACATTGTCATCCACATTTTTCTTTCAAAATATTTTCTCCAAAATTAATTGACATTGATAAAAGTATTTGGTCGTTAAATTCTTTTTCCACTTTTATTAATATAGAAATGTTGTTTTTGATTCAGCACTGAGCATATTCTTTTAAAACCATAATATAAAAATAAATTTACAAAACGGACACTGTAGATTTTATATTGGGTAGCACATCTTTTGGTAAAAATGACTGCAATCAAGTACCTCTTAATATTGCAACCTGCTATTGTCTTCCTGCAGAGATTGGTAATGCATATGCAGTGCTGAGTAACCCTGACAAGAGAAGACAGTATGATCTGACTGGAGGGGAGGAGCCCAGCGGTCCAGGCCACGCACACGGAGGAGGCTTCGATTTCCATAGGGGCTTCGAAGCAGACATCACTCCTGAGGACCTATTTAACATGTTCTTTGGAGGCGGATTCCCTTCCTGTAAGCAATAGTTTCTGTTCTCTACAAAAACACAAAATATGCTTGTATACAGAGTTTTTGGTTATTTATGTGTTTGTATTGCCCTATCTCTACAAGTCACGTGAGCATGGGAAATACCATGGAAGGTTAGTATTTTTACATAATGCCTATACTGGGTTATGAGACTTTTTTTTGGATAAAGCTGTCAACACTTTTATCTGAACTGATTATGGAGTTAACCATTGTTTGATACCCCATGTTGATACCAATATTGGATAATTACACATTGTGACAAATGGGCAACGTTTTTCGATCTGAATGGCAACATGCATGCAATCCCCTGATTGGCCAGCAGATGTCCCAGTTGGACACGGTTCAGTGTTAACACTTTCATGAACACTAATAATTTAATAATTGAGTCAAATCAACGCAAGACATTTGCATGAAACTGGCAAACGAGGCATCATTAACTGAGAATGATTCGTATTTTTATTTTAAAGGAGGTGGACACCGGTTACAGTAATTCTATAATGTGTCTTAACTCTTCCACATCCCTGTGTGTTCTTTCCATAGCGACTGCACACACCTTCACCAACGGCAGAGCTCGCTACAGCCAACAGACCGATCAAAGACAAGAGAGAGCGGAGGAGAGGGGTGATGTATGTATGAGCTATGAATTTGCATATTTTATGGAAAATTATCTTGTTCATGACATTGATCTTGAAACAAATATCAGGCTTTGGCCCAAATCTCCATCTTTCATCTCTTTATGGAATATTTTTTTTTCCCCCCGACTTAAATGTGGTCAAAGCCCTCAGTCGTAGTTGTAAGTGTATCAGGATGCCTTGAAACCTTAAATTGTCAATTTGTGATGCTTGACCTCAGTGTTGCTCTGAGGGAGAAACGGAATGTACTTTCTCATGCCCGCAAACCTTCTCCAAAAAAGTATTTTCTCACCGAATTACGGAGAATAAAGCAGATTTTTAGAAAATTGTGATATCACTCATCACACAGATGGCTGTGGGTTCTCCAGTACATTTTTATAGGCGCTAGAGGTGTGGGACACTGTTTAAATGGGCACAAATGGATCATATTTCTCAAATGAAAAACATACCTGCAGCAATACATGGGTTTGAAATGCAAGCCATGCCATTAAAATAGCATATATACATAATTATACATCAGAATGTACAGTATATATTACAAGTTAACACCAAAACATTAGCTCAACTTTTTAGCAAAACTTTTCCTCAGTTTAATGCAGTGCAGTGTTAAAATCCATTCCAAAGCTCTCGATAAACTACAGGTCAACATATTTCACTTCTGTGGTGCGGGAAAGATGCAATCCGATGAAATCCAAACTAGTTATAACTAGTATTTTCAGTGTGCTTGGCACACAAAATTATTAAATGTTCTGGGTCAATTCTGTCTCCATTGCATTGATATAACAGTAGCTGTAGGTTTAATGCGCTGATTTGATTTGTCGCTCTTTACGTGATGTGTCCTATGTGTTTGTGTTTAGGGTGGCTTCTCCATGTTCATCCAGCTGATGCCTATTGTGGTCCTAATACTTGTGTCTATTCTGAGCCAGCTGATGGTGTCCACCCCACCCTACAGCCTATATTCTCGACCGTGGGTATACTCGTTCTTACTTTTTGTCTCCAGCACATCCAAGTTCTGCTGTGCCTTTTTAACCACTTGATTTGCTGGTATTGTTTTTGTAAATATTATAGCACATGCAATTAGTATGTTTTTATACATAGAAAATGTATTTATTTGTGATATTTATCATGGAGAATATAATCTGTTTTACTTTGAGAGTCAAAACCTTCAATCAACTTCATTTCTGTTCACGTCCAAGCCCTTCATTGTATCTGTAAATGTAACAGGAGGCCGTGAGAACCTGCCTGTAAACCTAGGAATTATTTTCACTCCCAGAAAATATTAAATATTAAAGAGACAGTGGAGCATCAATTTGTAAAACTTATTTGATTTACAGAATAAACCTCTTAAAGATACAGCACATGTAAAAACGTGTTGCAGGATTTCAAAAATGTACTTTTCTTCACCCCTTTACAGGTCCACGGGTCAGACCTTGAAGCGACAGACAGAAAATCTGCGCGTTGACTACTACGTCACTAGAGATTTTAAATCTGAGTATAAAGGCTCAGCACTGCAGAAGATTGAGAAAAATGTAGAGGAAGACTATGTGTCGAATATCAGGAATAACTGCTGGAAAGAGCGACAGACAAGTAAGTGGCTCTGTAAAACTTTGCTCACAGAAATAGTTGCTTTATTGACTATATTTACAGTGCTCTAACTGCATATATTCACTATACTTCCAATCCCCCAAAAATGTCAACAGATGTGGGTTTTTTTGTTATTTGTTTTTTGCTTTTTATTCATTAAATTTTAGTCATTCATTTTTGCTTCATTTATTATATATCTTTATTTATATCATTCTTCCTAGATTTTATCACTATATTAATGCGGTTCCCTAGCCTGGCATCGCCAGACCAATGCGCAAATGTGTATTAGTCTGGAACTTCTCCGTTCATTTTTGATTTCCAAGCGGCGTTAACAACAGGCACAGTCCAAAATGTCTCTGGACGCAATTGGATAGACCTACAACCAATCAGAGCAACGAAACATGTGATATAGCGCTGAGCGAGTGAGTTGGTAAATTTAACTTTTCCCAAATTCTGTTGGAAGTACGGCAAACGCATTCAAACGCTTTATCAACAAAACCTTTTAGAGAAAATATACCGTCCAGTTTATGTTGCGATACTGTTGCGATAGCGGATTCAAAAGACCATTCCACATCAGCGGCAGCCATCTTGGTAAGGTCCCTCATCTGCAATAGCGGATTCAACAGACCGTTCTACGGCAGCAGTCTTGATAAGGTGTCTCAACGGCGCTTCTCTGCATCGTCATCGTATCAAACCCCGCCCCATTTTTGATAAACTGTTGTGATTTGGCCCGACCATAAAATGGTCGGGTGGAAATCTGTTTGAATGGGAGGGGGGCCAGACCAATCTGCCGGAGCAAATTAAACATGAGCTCGTAGATTTGTCTGGTTCCCAGGCTAGCAGTTCCTTAATTCACTTTTATTTGCTGGGTTTGGAGGAATATATCTTTTTAACTTGCTTCAAATCTTTTCCAATTCTGATCTAAATGTATACCTCCAAAGTATGAATTATTTTAGACCTTGACTAGTGAAAAACTGTGTCTTGTGCGGACTCTTTTCCTCACCCTTGTTTATGTTCCCATCTTGCCCAGAAACAGACCTGCTGTATGCCGCCAAGGTGTACCGGGATGACCGCATGCGCAAGAAGGCGGAGCTCATGACCATGGATAACTGCAGGGAGCTGGACAGACTAAATGACCTCTTCAGAGGTGGATGAGCTGGCCACACATGGACACTTTTAGAACGTGAATATATATGAATAGTTCTATGTATGTAAATGTTTTCTAAGGAAGTATCTTTGCGGTAGAAGTTTGAAGAAGAAAAAATAAAGACTAATACTTACAGTGGAAATTTTAAGTAACCCCACCCCTCCCCCCGTCCTATTCCGAACACCTTCCAGGAAACACCTTGGTAACATCCCACAGAACCAATTCCACTGTATACTAGAAAACCCTGTACTCCCTCTTTTTTTCCTTTTTTATTTTTTTTATTTTTTACTTTTTACTTTACTGTTTTCTCTGGAACCAAGGAAGAGGACTCTCGATTGTAAAGCAGAAAGTGGTGTGCTGGCGTAACTTCAAGTGGAATTCAAGAAATATTCTTCAAAAGTTGAATTATAATCTCCAGACTAACATCTGCGTCACCTGCTTGGCATAAAATCATCATGGAGACTTTGTCGGTTCTTTTGGAGACGCTGTCCAACCAGATCTATACACCGGTCCTGGAGAACCCGAGAACCCTCATCAAACGCTTCCTCGCTACCTACCCGCCTCCGAAGTTTGGCGTTCACGTGGATCGGCGACAGTTAACCACCGTTTTGATACTCGAACATCTCAGCGGCGGTCACTTCAAAATGTGACATTGCTGGGACTTGATGGAAAGGCGTCGAAACTGTTATTCATAAATTGTTGTCCAATTTCTTTTTATTTTTATTTTTATTTTTGAATGTTTTGGAGTTCATGGCATTATTTAAATAGAAAAACAAGGTTTTTCCGTCAATGCTCGACTAATCATTTGAATAAATTAAAAGTTGTTACCGTAGGTTGGGCAGATTTTGTTTTTAAAGTCATTACAGAACTGCATAAATGACAGCCATTACTTTATGTGGTAAATATTTGCTGGTTACATTGTTTTCAGAGGCTCTTCAGGACCAATACATGGGTAAGAACCGCAAATAATTCTGAGTAAATATTATTGTGGATATAAAGTGTGTTAGTGGGGAAAATCCACTAATTTGCCGAGTTATTTTATTGGTTGGTTTCCACGATCAGTCTTGATGGTGACGTCACTGCGAGACGCGTTTACTTTTTACACGCGTTTTTATTGGTCAATGAGTATCACGTGACTATACCGAACCCGGAAGGTAATCATAACGCAGTGAGTCCGATGGTCGTGGATTGAGGACTTGAACGGAGGAAACTGCGACATGAACTGAACTCGTATTTCGGGGGTAAAAAAAATCACAAGTCTCCGCCGTCTGTCGCCTGGCGCTCGCTCGCGTGGCGTGTACTATGTACTACGGCGGCCACAAGTTGGTGTTGCTGCTTGGTTTCTACGCGTGCGGCTGCGTGCCGAGTGTCGCCTCATGTAAACAACAGCCAGAGACGCCGGACTGGAGGATGACGCTGAGGAGCATCCGCAACGGCATCCACAAGATCGACACGTATCTCAATGTGGCGCTGGACCTGTTCGGCGGCGACGACGGCTTGTGTCATTATCGATGCAGCGATGGTGAGAAAACCCTCCTCCTGTCCCCGTCTCACACACCGGCCGTTACATAATACTCATACGTTAAAGGTACAACATGTGGCTTTTCCGCATTAAAATGTCTAAACACGACTAGACCCATGTTATGTATCGCGTTGAGTTGTATACTTACATTATCCCAAATGTTTCCAACAATTTTCCAAACGCAGAGAAATCCGTCATTTTAATGTTGGTAACGGAGCGTTTCATTAGGTCGCCTTTCAATGACGTCATATATCCTTTACACCCTCTACTGCTGTAACTTCGGGGGGCAACATCGGATGATACGTCGGAGCGTGAGGAGGGGACTCGATGCAGCTGTAGTAGCTGTTACTAGTAGTAACTTTTTCTTTCAAAACTTTTTTTTTCTACTCCACGTTGATCATAAACCCCTTGAACATCGAAACGACTCATTGAAATCGGTTGAGAAATGTAAACGTTACAATGTTTTTGTTTTGTTTTTTTAATCCAGAAAAACCGCAGCTCCCCCGTTTACTTGTATTTATTTACAGCCCGCTCCAATATGGCGGCGATGTTGACGTATCGCAGCAACAGACCCAAGCGGTCAATGCGTCAAACAGTCAGTGAGCTAACGTTAGCTAGCCACAGTATTGTACTATTGTTTGTATTGCTCTACTATTACTCTACTAACGATTGTTTGATGGAGCACGATTATTTATTGCTGTTTGCTGCGCATTCGGTCGCAGCGACAGGCCCCGTAAAGCGCACACGTGACAAATGAAGATGAGTAGATGTAGACGCTAGTACTACGTCATCAAACTCCGCCGTCTTTTGTTATTGTTTTGATTGAGAGACACCTAATGGTAGAGTGTACCTTTAAAGTGGTAATCCGTAAAATTGTTTACTTTTTTTTTTTTTTTTTTTTTTAATTTTTTTTTTTCATTTTTTAAAAAAAAAATTTTTTATTATTAT
>OMKR01049893.1:0-12577 GCA_900302355.1 Cyttopsis rosea | reverse complement strand
GTAAGATCATGGTTTTATTATTAATCCTGTTGTGGATTTTGGAAACCTCATACTTGCTTGAGTGTGATATATTTGATGTAATTCTCCATTAGACATCCAACCATTTATGGACAGTGTGTGTGTGTGTGTGTGTGTGTGTGTGTGTGTGTGTGTGTATGGGTGTGTGTGTGTGTGTGTGGTGGTGTGGGTGTGTGTGTGTGTGTGTGTGTGTGTGTAAATGGCGAAAATAATTCATAATTCATTCGTAGTGAATGTTGTGTATGTACAGTGTACAGAAGTATTTGATCTAGATTAGGTCTTAAGTGGTCTGTGCTTAGAGAGAGGAAAAAAAAATCAGAGGATTTTGAACGCACCATGAAGGATAGAATAGAGAATGTGAAGTTTGATGGTTGCTATGGGTTGCTATGGACTCCGGTCGCCATTTTGTGAGGATCACTTTCCATTCAATTGCATAGAGAAGTAATCTAAAATATACGGAATGTACAAAAATGGAGAAAGGGAGGGAGGAAAAAAAGTAGGGACGAGGTTTCGCACGAGGCGGTTGCAAGATTTTCTGTAGCAGTTTCCCACCGAACAAGACTTCCGAGACGTCTTTTTAACTCAAAGATTCACAGGCCGACATTTGCAGTCAATGGGAGTGATCCTCCCAATATGGCCGCTTGCTCCAGCAACGTATCGACAGCTTCACGCTCTCTATAGAAGGCCTTTATTGTCATCGTATAGAATTCAACGACATTAGGAGCGCTACTCCTGATCAGTGCATTAAAAGACACAGAGAAACAAAAACAAACAACCACAGCCAACAACACAGGTTCTAAAATAATAAGTAGAATAAATAAATACAATATAATTTTGCTCTGCAATAAGTGTACTTGTTGCACTAGAATAAATGTAATTTTGCACTAGTATGAATATAATTATTACACTACAATATATGTAATTATTGTACTAGAACTAGTTTATACTAACTAGTGCTAGTTTATAAGTATATTGCCAAAAATTATGTATTTTTATTCTCATGACTGTATTATTATTGGCTGCTGTAACACTGCAATTTCCCTCCAGGGAATATCTATCTATCTATCTAGAACTGTCCCTTCTATGGATTCACAAATCACACATCCACTCAGTGTGCTCAGTAGGTACACCTGGACAATCCAATGTAATCCAATACACCATCTGAGCCATAACTTTTGCTTGATGTTGCCTATAATCTTCAGTTTTCTACACTGTCATAGAAGAAGTGTCAATTTAATTATGTTTTAGCATCAAGGTCATAGTTGGTGGTGGTGTTGTATTGAGCTGCATTATATTCAGATTAGTGTTCAGGTGATGTTTCTAATATTCTGCCCCCCTCGTGTATGTCAATAGGGAGGACAAAAAATTAAACACCTCTCAATATAATGTAGTTCAGTACAACACACATTTAACTATGACCTCAGTCATAAACATATAATTTAATTTACACATTTCCGACGATGTAAAAAAAAACCTGAACATTATAAACTTCATAAAAGTAGAATTCATGCCTGGTGTATTGGATTGTACAGGTGTACATAATGAAGTGCACTGTGTATATATAGACACAAACAAAAATATGCATAAATACAATCCTCCAGTTTGCTTTTAACATTTTCAAATGCAAAAAGATGAAATAAAACTGAAATCTCAATATATTTCTATATTTTCATTTCTATTACTTGTGTTGTGTTAACCGTTTCCCAAATAAACGCAGCATATATTTGATTAAAGTAAAAAATAAAATGGTTATTTTCCACTCCAGCCCCGTAGTGAGAGTCCAACCCCACAAGGCCACATGTGTCGCCAAACACAAATAATAGTAAACTAGTGTAATCACAGAAATGGATTACACAACACAAGTAATGTATTTTTTATTTGTCGATGGAAAACTACGTTCATATGTCAGTTATGTTGGATCTACGTTTTGTTATATATGTTTGTGGACTGTAGTATTTATGACAGTATTTATTAATCTCTTTTCCAATTGTATTTATTTAATTGGTTTTTGTGAATTGTGACACAGAATTCCTCCCTCCATGTTTTACACTGAGGTCTTGTGATGTGATTAGCTTTAATTTAATCTTGAAACAACAACTAATGGCTGAACCACCATCCAACCGTCTCATTCTTGCTGTTTCCTCCTCTCACGTCAGGCCCCAGAGAGGAGCTGATCGACAGACTGAAAGGATACATGATCCAGGTAAATGGCTTTATTTACTTTACCCACTTTTAAGCTGTTTAGATCTAAATGAATTTGGGCATCTTTTGGAGTTGTCCAAGTTGTTGTTTTGTTTACCAGAGAGTTCACTTGCCTCTATTTATTCCCATTGAAGACAGGGATCCTTCTCAGCAAACCCAATGAAGACAAATCCATGGGTTCCCAGGTAAAAACTGCACATTTAAAAAACGAAATTCCACCTCAAGGGAACAAATTTAAGGGTTGTTCTTACCAGGTCCTGAAACGTCCTTGGGGGAAAACATGATCATTGAAAACCTGTGCTATTCCCCCTGGTTTTGTTATTAAAATTATAACCTAAGAAAGATTTTCCAAAATGGCTTTTACGACATAGATTATGCCAGGGAAATGTAAATTTAATCTAGCATGGTTGGAACTAGACACTTATTATAGTAGATGACAATGAAATTAATAATAGATATACTAATAGAAATTATTTATATGTTTATATATTTTTTATATTTTATTTAATAAAGATCACATTGAAAATTGATTATATTTGTTTTGCATGAAGTCCTTGAAAATGGAAAAATAGCGCTTAAAAATCCTTAAATTTCATTTTGTAATGGCAGAATGAACCCTGTAATTTGAATAATTTCCATTTTTCAACCTAGGCCTTCATAACAGTTCAGATCACAACTTTACTGAGCGCTTTACTATTGAGGAACTTGCTTATTTTGTCTTCATTTTCTTCCCTTTCCCACCTACGTTAGATGCAGGGGATGCCCCCCATGCCCATGCCACCGCCTATGCCCCCTGGCATGGGCATGCTCCAGGCCATGAGCATGATGTCCGGCGGGCCCCCTCCACCCGGCATGCACATGGGCATGGAGCCCCCCGGCATGCCCCCTCCTGGGATATCTCAGGACGAGCAGCTGAAGATGGCACAGCAGAGGGCGGCGCTCATGATCCAGCAGGAGGAGAGAGCCAAGCAGCAGGTGAGGGGAAGAGTATGGCAAGGCGTTTTAACATTTAAGCCATAGGACGAACTACTCACTGTTTAAAAGTTACTAGTACTTATTTATTAGATACTAGTAACTATTCCAATTGTTACTAGTAACTATTCCAATGTTTCTCGTAACAATTTAGAACATTTTGTCATTGAATCCTATGGTGCTCCGTGTTTGAGAAATCAAATATTTGCCTCAGACTAGTATATATTCCCATTGTTACTAGTATCTATTTCAATTTTACTAGTTACTATTAACGTCTTTAGCACCACAAACCCGCCAGCAGGTTCACAGCGCAGTCCGTCTTTGACAGACTCTCGTGAGATCAGTTTGTAAGCTACCGGATAGCTTCCAGTATCAACAGAAACTACGCGAGCAGGCCTTTAGCAGCGAGTTAGCATGCCATGCTAACTCGCTGGGAAGCGAGCGTAACATAGCTCCAAAGTCGGTGATCTTTTTTGACAAAGGTAAATAGGCTTGACTTGATATCTGTGAATGAAATGATAACCGCAAGAGCCTCTGTTTCACAGCAATATCGGAGCTAAACAGCTACACAGGCTAAGTTAGCTTCTGGGTCCTAAAGAGCACCGGCTCTGCATGCAGTGAAAATTTGTTAGGTTCGCCTTTTTTTCTTTTCCCTATTTCTGCACACTGCGGTACCTAAACAGTCATGGAATTGTATCAATTGGGTATTGCTACAAAGCTGAGACTCTTGTGAATCCAAACAGCCCAATTGCATTCATCATAGTAACCATTTCAATGTGATTTGTGTGCATTTTTTTATTTTGACCTTGCTGTATAAAATGACTTATTGTGACCTCTAGGATAATCACAGCCCCATGAAACTCTAGACCCAGAATCTAGACACATAGACCATTCAGAAAATGTATTAGCAGTTAGTTCACACCGTTGTCATCTTTGTCTTCTCAGGCTGCCGTGATGATGGAGCACGACATGGGTCCCCGGGGGCCAGACCCGGGCTCCAGGCCTCCCATGATGTCCTCCTTGCCGGGAAACCCCATGAGAGGTGCGTTGGCATTCGGTGGAGTGTCTGAGATATCTAAACTCTCATCCTGTTTGTCTGATATCACACTGAACTGTACAGTTCAACATGGGACTCTTTAACGTAAGATCTGTTTTTATTTATAAGCGCATATTGTTATTATGTAAACATCCTGTTGGTTATTGTGATGGGTCAAATTGTCAGCGCTCTAAATGTACTCGGTCCTTTTCGGAGTCCTGTGTTTTATTGATTACATTGTCCATCATATGGAGTGTCGTGATGCTACTTTTGGGCGTCACCTCCACATTTAATAATAATAACAACAAATCTTATTTGTATAGCACAATTCATACAGGAGATGCAACTCAGTGTGCTTCAGAGATAAAAAAATAAAAATGCTAAATTAAAGATTAAAATATAATAACAATAATAAAACATAGCATGTGCATCAAGCAAAATGTTAGAATAAATAACTTAATGTTAAATACATTAAAGCTGGTTTTTGGTCATAATTCCATGTGTTATTTCATAGTGTTGATGTCTTCATTATTTTTCTACAATGTAGAAAATGGTAAACGAAATAAAGAAAAACCCTTGAATGAGTAGGTGTGTCCAAACCACTGGTACTGTATACTGAGAATTTTATCTGGTGAGTTTTGGTGCTTTCACTACAGACGATTAGCAAGAAGATAAAATAAAAATCACGATAATGTCAAATATATTCAAATAGCCGAAAAATGCAAAACAGAAATGGTCATATATAAAAAAATATATACAAATGCGATACGGATATATTATTAAGAGGGTAAAAAATTATAAATATGAATTATTACTACGTACTAACTATCTTATTACAGTATGTACATTTAATGCAGGATACTGTGACACGTTTCCATTTAAGTAAGAAGCAGATCTGAAGATATTATTGAATATATTTCATTTTGTACTTTCTGGTTAAACTATATTTCCTGTCCCCGTTCAGGTATGGATCCACGCGGACCCCTCCCCCCCGGCGTGAGCATGCTGCCCAGCCAGAGACAGAGGGTGCCCCCGCCCCCAGGAGAGGACGGCAGGGAGGTACGTTTAAACTATTCATTTTAATTTAAGATTTAGGCCTGGTCCACACGTTCCAAACTGGTCCAAACTCTCTCCTTCCACATGAGAACGCAAAAAATGATTCAAAAAGCTGACATAACAACCCCAGGCCAGTAGGGGGCGATAACATGTCGTAAAACTCGGTGTCAAACACCACAGAAGAACATGAGGAGCGTGCAGTGTATTGAGCTTCTTAATATTCAGACACAACACTGTACGGACGCCGTTCCTAAACCTGGAGAGACTTTTAACCCCCCCAGTGGAGACATGGAGAACTATAAATGCATGTATCTCAATGGTTGTTTTTTTTTTACTCCCCTTTAAAAACCTTATTTGTCATTTACCCGTTATACATACATGGCTAATATTGACATTGAGCTTTGAGCTGGTTTTAGGGTTCCCAATGGGTCTTTTAGGAACCTTTTCAAAGTATATTTACTTGGACTCTGTAAGGGTCGTTTCTGTTTGGTTTCTTGCGTGCCTTCCTGACCTCCTCATGTTCCTCAGAGCTGGCAGAGCGAGGAGACAAGCGTGGCGGGGCCCAAGATCCCTCAAGCTCTGGAGAAGATCCTGCAGCTGAAGGAGATCCGACAGGAGCAGCTCACCGACCCCGCAGGTGGGAGCGCTCTTCCACGCTGATCCCAAACCCGCTTTCCTGCTGCCGTGGGTCAGGGGCAGCAAGATCCCTCGCGCTCTATGGCGTCATTCTATCGTGATATTTTCCACTCTTAAATGTAGAAAAGCTCTACTACCGTGGTGCAACTGCAGGATGTAATTCTAAGATTTTTCGTTTTGGTAAGAGAACATAATTTTTAGTATAGTGCTGGGTGATAGGGCCAAAAATGTTTTAGGTCGGAAGTTAAATAAATAAAAAACTATCGATATATGTGGCCCTCTAGTCAAAGATACCTCAGATACCATCATATATCAAGTAAGATTTCTCGCCCAGCACTACTTCAGTATGGGGGGAAAACATGGTGGAAATGGGAAAGGCGACCGGTATAGCGTCAAATATGAAAACAGTTGTTTTTTTTTAACCAGATTAGGTTATTTTGTTTAACTTCCTCTCCTGTCGGCAGAGGAGGAAGACGACGATGAAGACAGAGCCGAGATGACCGGCTCCTCGGGCGCCGTCATGTCGGAGACGGACGATGACGACAGCCAGTTATCCAAGAAGGATGTACGTTTGCTCCTGTATTCCAAATATTGGCTTAAAAATCTTCAAATTTCATTGGTTAACTTTAGCATTCAGACATTGAATGCAGACGGTCGGTTGTCATTCTGGAAGTCTCATCATCACTCGCATTTAACGACTTCCAGAAAAACCGAAAGCGCCGGAACCGCAAGAAGAAGAACAAGAAGAAGCGCGCGCAGGAGAAGAGGGAGCAGTCGGACCAACAGAAGGTGGAGAACGGAGAGAAGGAGAAGGAGCCGGAGGTGGAGATAGAGTACATCACAGAGGAGCCGCAGATCTACGACCCCAACTTCATCTTCTTCAAGAGGATCTTCGAAGCCTTCAAGGTAAAAACAACACCGGCTCGTCGGTCGGAGACATTAGTCCTTTGTTTGTTGGTACATATTGGTGTTTTAAAGGGATATTCCAGTTATTTGGGGAAATTTGCTTATTGTCCATCTTACTCAAATTCACATGAGAAGGTTGATGCCAATTTTCGTCCCTGTGTGTCCAAACTCTAGCTAACTGCTAGGTCAATGCATGGCCGCAGATGGGTTCAACTAGCCTAGCTCCTGTGAAATATTGCCCTTTTTAAGGGCTAGAAATGTATTTACCCAGTTGAGGAGATTTGACCTTGTGAGCCATTTTAATACTCACATTTTATTGTCTATATTTAAAATAAACATTTTAATTCCAAGAAATAACTTGAAAAGGAAGATTGTCTATTAAGGAAATACACCAGCATTTCCAAAGCTGAGTTATTTCAGCGATGCGTCTTCATGACGAGTAAAAATAAAAACAACGAAATACTACATTCTGCTACATTCAGAATTATTTTTGACATATAACCATTTATTAACCATTTTTGTGATTAAATCATCTTTTTTTAAGTCATATGCTGTATTGAGCTATATGCAAATGTGAAGCATGATATCAGACCAGATAGATAGAGCGGTGCATAGATCGATACGGTTAACTATGACACTATACACTAAACCTAATGATAAACAACAAAATATATAACCTGAAAAACAATACAAATAATAAAAATTTAAATGACCGAATAAATAATTGGGTCATTAAACAGTAAACAGAATGACAATAAATAATGAAAGACAATTATTTGGCTGTTTGTTTTCAAGGTAAAGCTTTTCAAATGGTTGTCTCGAATCTGGACCCTTGGTCGTGTACTTTGGGGAAATAAGTAACAAATGAATAACAAAATGTATTTTGATTGTCACAGAAGGTTTCCTAAGATCACAATCATTTTAAAATGTTGAATGGAAATTATTTATCCCTCTGTCCAAAAAATGAAATTCTGACATTTTTTCCATGCTATCATATTATTTATCAGTACATGTTTACAGATTTTCTCTTTCTTTTTGCCTAGTATGAATGCATAATTCTCGCTACAGCGTGTTACCCTCATGTTTTATTATCGCCGTCTCCATCTCGGCTGCAGCTGACGGATGATGTAAAGAAAGAGAAGGAGAAGGAGCCGGAGAAAGCAGAGAAACCAGATACCATCGTGTTCAAGAAGAAAGGATTCGAGGAGGAAAAGAAAGACAGCGACGACAGCGACGAGGTTCGAGTCTTGCCGTCTGTTAAGAGTATAGTAGAGTAAACAATCACAAGATACTAAGAGAGCACGGTTTATGTGTTATATCTTAATCATTGAATGTTTCCAATGTTCTCCCTGTGTAGGAGTTGAGACCAGATGTGCCCAAACTGTCCAAGAAGAAGATGAGGAGGATGAACAGGCTGACTGTGGCTGAACTCAAACAGGTACACAACCTTCATCTTGAGCTCAAAGACACAGTGATATCGATAGATGATTTTTGCGAGTACTGACTTCATATTGAGGCTTAAATTATTTGATATCTGAATGTAACATCGATTAACTTTACTATTAACAAATTAGTTGCTTGAATAGTTGAGTCAAATTATTTCAGTCATCTAATGTATGATACAATGTAAAAATGATGTAATATAATGTTAAAGGCATTTCATCCTTGCATGTCCAGGACAGACATGGAGATGGGCTGCATGCTAACTGTGTTAGCGCAATGAATGGCTGCAGATGGGATAGACTAGCCTAGCTCCCGAGGAATAAAGAGAGATGTTTTCATGCTTTGGAATGTAGGTTGTTTTCACATGTAGCCCCCTTTTAAAAGAACCAAACTCGGACAATGATGATATAATAATGATAAAGAATATTTTTGCAGAAATTATCTATTTCTCTAGGGGGTTGTTGTTGTCTCTCCCTCTTATGGGACTTTTTCAGCAAGCACCGTCATCCCAAAAACAATCAATTTGGGAGTGCTCTGTTAAAGGGATACTGTACGGTTTTGGGGAAATCCCATATTGAGGTAGCAACGGGCTGCATGCTAACTGTGTTAGCTCAATGCAAGGCGGCAGATGGGATCAACTAGCCTAGCCCCAAAAATGTGTAGCCCTTTGACAGCTAGAAATGTATTAAATTAATCCAGAGAAGTAGACCTGTTTTGTAGGATCAGGTCATGAGAACGTCCACGTGTATTACAAAAAAAAGTCTGGTTTCTTTTTGTTTAATGCCAAAAAAATAACTAGTCTCACCTCACACCCCCCACCCCCGGTCCAGCTGGTGGCGCGCCCAGACGTGGTGGAGATGCACGACGTGACGGCCCAGGAGCCCAAGCTGCTGGTCCACCTGAAGGCCACCAGGAACACGGTGCCGGTGCCACGCCACTGGTGTTTCAAGCGGAAGTACCTGCAGGGCAAGAGGGGTATCGAGAAGCCGCCCTTCGAGCTGCCGGAGTTCATCAAGAGGACGGGCATCCAGGAGATGAGGGAGGCCCTGCAGGAGAAGGTGGGCGTTTAAATGCGACGTGGGTTTATTAACATTTTCACCCTAATTCCCCACTCGGGGTAGGAATCAGGAGGTAACTTACGATACGCTACCGTCACACTGCAATTCCCATGGTAACGTTTCCTCGGTGGTTCGTCCCCATATCTGTGTAATTGAAGAAGGAAAAATGTTAAGACACGGTCATACTTTGGAAAATTAGCCTTAAAAGTTGATAGAATCAAGGATATTTGGATATTGGCGATGATTGCTATACACTGAGATGTCAATCCATGACGTGTGATAATCGTACTAGGATGTGGTGGGGAAATAATTAATCACCACTCCGCCCCAATTTGTGTGATTTTATTTAGTGCCACTTTTTTGTGCCACAGCAGCATAACATTTATGAAAGTGTAATAATATATGTCTACCTATTGCAGAAAAGCCATTTATTTTGGATACTTGAACCCAACCAAACTGATAGAAAGTCACCTAATTTGTATTCTATTTATTGCAACATTTCTGAAATTAGTTTAAAATTCCCCTTAAAATTTACTCAAACACGATTGTGGAATTTTAACGGTTTTACAAAGTGAACGTGATTGTCTCAAATAATAGCGACCGGGTGATTGCTATAATAATCAAATTAATCCATTACTCTGTTCCCTCGCGTGCAGGAAGACGCCAAAACCATCAAGACCAAGATGAGGGAGAAGGTCCGTCCCAAGATGGGGAAGATTGACATCGACTACCAGAAGCTCCACGACGCCTTCTTCAAGTGGCAGATGAAGCCCAAGCTGACCATCCATGGAGACCTTTACTACGAGGTGCTGGGCCACGCAGACCTGGAGCTGTAGTTTTCTACTGGAAATACTGGAAACCCTCACTGGACAATTTGATTTAAATCTTGATTTAGTCTTTCGTACAATAAATGGAGGATCAGTAGTTTAATTCATTTTTACAAAATAAGTTCCAGTGCAGAGGTTCTCAACTGATTCTCATTGGTCCTCGGTCATTATGTCACGACCCAAACACAATTGAACATTTGAACCATTCTGATTTATTTCCCAAAATTAAGAGTGCAATTTCTATTTGTTTTACTTCTGATGCCATGGTCTTATTTTGAAACGGATGGATTTGACCTTCTCTACGCCTGTTGAGTCTCATAACGTCTTGTGTAGTGTAACTTTTCAAGTCACGTGTAGCGTTAAGTTTCCCTAAAGAATCTGCTCCATGTCCATTTGGTAAACCTTTATATATCTTTTTAATTGATTTCTGGCGTCCTGTACAGCTTGTTAAAAGTTACACCTCCTCCTATGGGACATGAAAGCTAACTTGCACATGACGTCTGTGTGACTGTTCAGGGTAAAGAGTTTGAGACTCGCCTGAAAGAGAAGAAGCCCGGGGACCTGTCTGACGAGCTGCGTATCGCCCTGGGGATGCCTGTCGGACCCGTGAGTACCTGAAGTACCTGACTAGATGTGGTATTATGTTGGAAAACAATTACGTCCATTATGTTAAGGATCAAATTGACCCCCAGAGTTTAAATTGGATTGAAACAGCTAAAGAATCACAAAAAAAAAAACATGAATATGGCTTTTGAACATTCAGCATGAAGAAATACATAAATATTCAATTTCAAACAGTATATTTAATAACTCTATATTAAACATATTTCATATTTCGCAACTCTTCTGAACTTTTTTAAGACGAACGGTTCTGTTCATCGGTTCTGTTGGTTCTTCTCCTTCTCTTCCCTTCCTCTTCAACTTCCTCCCCAGAACTCTCACAAAGTCCCGCCGCCGTGGCTGATCGCCATGCAGCGCTACGGCCCCCCGCCCTCCTACCCCAACCTCAAGATCCCCGGCCTCAACTCCCCCATCCCAGAGGTGAGGACCCACATGTTAAGCATCTGACTCTGACAGCATCATTTTAAATAAGGGATCGTGTGCAGCCAGCCGGGCATTATCGCAAAATAACTGCAGACAAGAGCGATCGGGGGTTATTCATCCATGATTAATGTTTAATCCATTGATTAGTCCCGACAGAGGTAATTGTTTTTGGTCATCAACAACATCAGCAAAAAGAAGCATAATAAATATAATATATAATCTAAAATCTAAATCTAATCAGAGCGCTGTATCGCTCTGGAGGGGAACAATTAATCTAAATATTATCAAAATCACAATATGGCCAAGTGCAATATCCAAATTGCAGAAGCTGCAATTTTTTGACAAAGGTAAAATGTGTGACAACACATTTATAAATGTAGTGCTGCAGAGATGCCCTGGCCTACAAATCTTGTCCTCCAGATGAAGGTACAAACCCCAACAAATGTCACATTATTTTAATAGTTTTTTCAGTGAAAATGAAAATTGTGATGCAAAAATGATCATTCACGAATCATATCGCAATCGTAATATCTGTCAAAATAATCAATATCATTCTTTTACCATATCGTGCAGCCCTACTGGCTGTACATTATCTCATTTATTACACGGCTACTTGCTAAATAAAATAACACATTGAGATGGAATATTGTTTTGAAGTTATTTTATAACATAAATAAGTTATGTATTGTTTAAGAAAAATAGTTCCACAACGACGTAGCCAACACTGCATGAAACTAGGCACATGAAGTGGTTGCCCATGGCAACGACCGTTATTAACCGACAACAGTCCGCTGCGGTTTGCCGCTATTGACCAATCACAAACGAGTATTCCACGGCACTGTTTAATAACCTGCATTCATAGAGGAATCGGTTAAATATTATGAGGATTATTTTGAGAATGAATAGAGAATTGCTTCGTAGTTAAAGATTTATCATAATAATTCTAAACCAATAATTCAAGAGAAATAATGAAGTTTAATTGAAATATCACGATCATTCTTCAGCTAATTATTTTCAATATCTCAGGCAAATTGATGACCCAGAACTATTTATTTGGTTGGTTAAATATTTATAAAATAAAGTTATTATAATTTTACTTTTACAAATCCCCTTTGTTCAAATTCATTAATCTTTCCTAATTTTGATGTGGGAGTAGTTTCTTTCATATAGAGAAAGATGAGAAGTGAGAAGTTAAACCTAAAGACCACGCAAGCGCCTACTCCAGTGCAACAGCGTGTTATATCTGTATCACATCCTTTTTTTTCCCTGTCTCTTATTTTTCTTTCCCCTCGTCCTCTCACTCTCCATCCCTTCTTCTCCTCCCTCAGAACTGTACGTTTGGTTACCACGCCGGCGGTTGGGGGAAACCTCCCGTCGAC
>OMKR01049888.1:0-11168 GCA_900302355.1 Cyttopsis rosea | reverse complement strand
TGCCTGTGTGGGTGCATTCATAACCACGGGTGCCAGAGTGGGTCAATATCGACATCTTTTCCAGCATTTCTGTGCATCTGAACTCCGCAGCGGTGTGTTTGATGTACTTTTACATCAAGCCCTGTTGATCATAGGAGAACTGGGACAGTTCCCCGCCACTAGAAGGGAAGAGCGTGTAGGGTGGTTAATGTTTGAAAGTGAATGTTCCCGCAGCAAGGGGAATTGCTGAAAGAGAATTGGTAAACAGTGGCTGTCAATTATGTGACAGAACCGGGGAGAGATGCAGCCTGACGTTCAAACCCTGTGGCCTCTTTGGCAAAGAGCTCCATAAAGTGGAGGGCTACATCCTAGATAAAAGGTAGGCTATGTCCTCTCATAAATCTGTTTATATTAATCAGAGTTAAGTGGGTTGATATTAATTGACTTGCTACTTGAATCAATTAATGTGTTACAGCAACCGTAATTACGATATATAATATAGTAAACAATAATATAAGTACAGCAAGAGAGGGTAAATGCAAACACCAAAGCTAACACCTATAATTTACAGTGATTTTACACCAGATTAGCCCAGTTTTAATAACATCTTGTTCTTTTGGGTATTTGCAGCAAAAAGAAGCTGTGTGCAATCTATGGCAAATGGACTGAATGCTTATACACAGTAGACCCAGCCGACTTCGATGCCAACAAGAAGGCTGACAAGAAGAGTGCGGAGGAAAAGAAAGGCAACAAGCAGGTATTAGTTTTCTGCAGCAAACTGCAACAGCCCTACCTTCACTCCTTCTGAACATGTGCCATACGATATGACCTGCACATCTCAATGGACAGAGCATGAATCCACCATGTGTCCAAAACAATGCAAATGATGTATTGGCTCTACATTAACAAGAGTAGCAAAATAAATCACAATGTTGGCATGTATTGATGTGCGTGTGAACTTTCCCAGAGCAGTGTGGATGAAGAGCCTGAAGAGATGCCTCCACCTGATGCAGAGACTGTGCAGGTCATCCCCGGCAGTGAGCTCATCTGGAGAATAGCCCCTCGACCAGACAACTCGGCCCAGGTAGAATGAGGTGGAAAAGGAAAGACGAGTGGAAGGATAAGAGATGGCCTTCAAACAAGACGTTTAAGATTTGACTTGACATGTATGGCAGTACTAGGTACTTGTACTTATTTATTAAATACTAGTAACTATTCCAATTGTTACTCATAACTATTGCAATGTTATTGTACTACTAATAATTTGGACAATTTATTACTTTACTAGTATCTAACGGACTGTTACTAGTATCTATTCCAATTTTCCTTATTCATCAGTGACCATTGCTATTAGTAGTAACATTTTTTGGTTTTACCACTTTTATCATATAACAACAGGAAAAGCACTACTCACTAATGAATAAGTACTAGTATTACATCTTTAGAGACTAGTAACATTGCAATAGATACTAGTAACAATCGGATTAGATACTAGTCCGAGGCAAATATTTGTCTCAAACACAGAATCCCATAGGACAAAATTGTTACTAGTAACATTGCAATACTTACTAGTATATAATAAATAAGTACTTGTACCTAATATTTGACTAGTAAAACTAAAATAGTTACTAGTAACTTGTAATAGCAACTAGTAACTATAATATAAGTACTAGTAAGTTTTAAATTTAAAAGTTTGAAAGTGACTAATTCATCCTATGGATTAAATGTTCTAAAACGACTTGCCATAGAAGTTGCAATCATTCCTATGGAACTTTCTGTTTTTGTTGTCTACCTTGCTTCTGCTGGACTTAAATTTGGTGTGTTTTGTTCTTTCTGTTGCAGTACTATGCCTTCTCCACGTTTGCCATGCAACTGAATGAGCTGGAGAAGGCTATGGTGGACGTTGTCCCCTCCACCGATTGTCGCCTCAGGCCCGACATCCGTGCCATGGAGATTGGTGACATAGGTACCGTGCAAGGCATGTGCCCTCTAGCTCCACATTGTGCCACATTACTGGTGTGATCTGCCTTTGTTGTACATTTAGTTTCCTGTCTCCATGGCTGACAGATATGGCAAGTGCAGAGAAGAAGAGGTTGGAGGAAAAACAGAGAATGGCCCGGAAAAATCGCACCAAATCAAGCGAGGAGTGGAAAACCAGGTAAACTCTTTAAAGGAATAGTTCGGATTTTTGGACATTAAGTCCAATTAATTATGTCAGACCACAGAACCCGGTAAGTGAGCTAATCGCTTTGCATCCACTACGCTACTGGCAAATAGTTCATACAACTTAATGTCCAAAAATCTGAACTATCCCTTTAAGCAACGTCACTGTCTCCTGCAACTCATTCGGCATTGAAAGTTCTGGATCATGACTTTGCTTTGCTAATTTCCCCTTTGTCTTGTGCTGTCCGCTATGCCGCCCCTCTTTTGTTGTCATTGAGAAGGAACCCTGCGCTTGGCCCAAGGTTTGGCTCTTCCCCATGTCTCAGTTTGCTTTGCTTGCATGCTGTCACAGTACAAGTGTTGCACGATGCCGCCCTCCAAAGGACAATTGACACAACTGCAAACACCATTTTACTGAAAAGTTCCAATACATGGACATGCTTTACATTCATAAATCATATATTTTTAGCATCTTACATTGGCTTAAATAGTTAACATGTATGTAAAATAATCTATTATTATTACTGTTTTATTCTGTCAGTCACTCAGACACCCTGTGGGTTATAAATATTGTGTCATTGTTATCATTGTGTGTTATCGGCAGGTGGTTTCACCAGGGATCCAACCCCCACAACAAAGCTCAGGACTGGCTCTACTCGAAAGGCTACTGGGACCGAAATTACAACCAGCTGCCCGATATCTACTAATAAACGGCAAAACATTTACATGCACACACATACCATACATCAGTTATTTATTCCAACCTCTTTCAAACTCTGCTGTATTTCTCTGATGCCATCCATTAATCTGTGGCTTGAAAGAAATGAGTCGCTTTCATAAATGACATACACGGAACAGGCCTTACAAACAAATCTCTTGAGCAGAATGAGCTGAAAGGTCATAATAATAAAGGGAATCAATTCTGATACGCTCATAATCGTTGTCAATCACATTTCACTTAAAGCACAAAGTCAAAAGTCTTAAGCTTCAGTGTGGTTCTCGACCTGCGTGGTTGTTCACCATTAAAAATACAGTTTAGATGTATTCTGAAAACCATAGGATGTATAATACATATATCATATTAAGTAGATGGAGTGTTTTAAGCTTGAATGTGAAAATAGTCACCCTGTGCTGTTATTGAATGTGTGATGCAACATCTTCTGTATATCAAGGAGAATTTCCTGGGGATTTCGGCCTTCAGAACTACTACTTGTTTCTAGAGATAATTTGATGCACCCAGCTATTATTATTCTACATATTGACTTCAGATACTCAATTCCGCGGGCAACCCTTTCGGTGGTATAAATTTAATACATGAGCATTTTTATCCAACTGAGCTACTATACACTGTAGTGCCCTGTGTGTAAAGAATGGCTTCAGTGCATATAGATGCCTATTCGACTCTTATAGGACTAGACACAAGTAGATTATCACTAATCTCCTTGTAAAAATGTTTGTTTGTAAAGATTAGCCATAGTGAATTGTAATTTGGGCTATTCTGATATCCATAGTGCATAGATCTGAGTGAATTCTACAACGTAGTTGTCACAATAATTGCATGTGCATCACTTTTTAAACTATGCAAGCGTTAGTTTTGCCTGGAAAATAATTTCACAATTGACACAAGCACTGAACACATTGGTGGATTTTGATTCAGTAATTCCCACTGTAAAAAGCATGTTTTTTTATTCTTTATGTATAAATGACTTAATAAAGGAAACAAGTTTCTATTGTTGCTAAATAAAGACTTACGGTTCTCTGAAATTGGTTTGAGTTTTATCTCATTTACCTTCGTTGGAGACCATTTCAATGGGCCATTTAAATGACATGATGTGGGTTTGTTGGGTTTGCTTTTAGTTTTTTTGGGGGGGAGGTCAAATGAAAAAGTGAATATTTCAGGTTTTTGCTCCACAATTTTTATTATCATTGCAAAGCTGTCTTGTCTGTTTCACCGTAGGCTGCGAGTGGAGCTCCTCCTGGCTTCCTCCTGCTCACGTTCCCCTGCATTGCTTTGGAGGGCTCCATGACCTGTCGTCCCGGGTGCAGCGTTGCCACGCTTCCTTTCATCTTTGAAGCCCAAAGATGTATCTGATACTTGTGTGCCAGTGGCCACCAAGTCTAGAGCCAAACATATATAAATAATTTAAGCTCTACTGACTTTCTGTACTTTTCTTAAGGTGCTCACTATTTTTTACCTACCTTTGAGCGATGTTTGTGTGTCTACTTGTTTTATTATCTTCTCCTCTTTCACGACTGCGGGGAAGAAAGAAATTCTAAAGATCTAAGAATGTTATACAGCATTGTACAGGTGTCATTTATAATCTGGATTGGCAGTAATTTAATAAATACCTGAAAGATTAGTTACGTGTCTAACTGACAAGGATGTTCCCATATCATTCTCCTCGCCACCTGAGACACTGAGGAATACTTTAGCGGATACTTTAGCTTTTACTTTGAGTCGAGCGGAAGGTCGTGGAACACTGGGTTTTGATGATGATGCATATGAGGATAGTCTCGAGGGATTGGATTGTGATGGCGAGCCTGTTGGAGGTGGAAAACAACATGTATGTACAAGTTTTTGGTAAATACACTTTGTTATTATTGAAGTCCAGTGAATAAAAAAAACCTTGTACCTGAGTAAGAAGGTGACTGTGGTAAAGCTCTGGAAGATGATGTCTTCCAGAGCTCAGATGTCTCGGATGTCTTTGGTGTTCTTGACCCCTTTCTAGTGGGAGTCCTGGACTCTCCCAGGGTTTCCGCCTCCCTAGCTGAAAACGCACTTGTTACTTTGGGAGAACTAACTTTGGTGGCAGCCGCAGTTCCTACTAAGCCGCTCCTGTTTGACGACCCGGTGCGGATTCTCCGCCCAGAAACAGCACCTTGAGTGGATGCAGGTGGATGCCGCTCTCTGGTAGATCTCAGACTCTCTGGTGCCTTTGGTATGCTGATTTCACTACTGGGGATCCTGGCAATTGGCTCTACCTGTAACTCGGCTACCTCCACGGCTGGTGTGAAATCACTTCCAGATTCACTCTCTTGGTCGGAAATTGTCTTCTCTGAGAAAACGTCTATCACAGGCAACTGTGGAGATGCTATGCGGGATCCATGTCTCTTTGGTGCATCAACATTTTCGCAAGGCCATCCTTCTACACCAGGCACATTGCTTGAACACCACACCTCAAATTCCCCTTCTGATGCTGTCTCAGGAGAGGTTTTTGCTGGATCCATCCATTGAGTGTCTGCGGGATGTGTGCGTCTTTCTGCTGATGATGCTCTGTGTGTCTTTAATGACATTTCAGATTGGTCAGATTCCACCTTGGTCTGTGGAGATGGTCTAACCGAACTTGGTCTCTCTTGTCTCTCCACAATCTCCGGTGAACCTCGAGACACACTGGTTTGTTGTGATGACTCTACTGGAGATACTGTTGGAGATGTGCGTCTCTCTGGTGTCTCTCCTGCACTGCCCCCTCGACTGGGTGTACTGACTGGAGACACTGTACGTGTTTCTAAAGGTTCAGATTGACGTGACAACATCCTACGTGGACTGCAAGACCCAGTCGGGACCCTGGGAAGACTGGGTTTATGTGGAGATGCTATGGGAGGTGTGCGTTTTTCCAGTGTTCCTCCTACTCTGGGAATACTGACTGAAGATGCTCTGCGTGTCTTTGATATTTCAGGTTGGTCCGAATCCATATTGGTCTGCGGAGAAGCTCTGGCAGAACTTTGTGTCCCTACGGCTTGTTCACTCTCTGAAACTCTGGCCACACTGGATTGACGTGATGACACCTTAGGTGCACTGCTGGTAAGACTAGAGTTAGATGACCTCCTACTCCCTGGAGACAGACAAACAAACATGTTTATTAATATGACTGATGGGTGACTGAGGTTTTGCACAGAGCACATATCACCCAACACAAAATGTTCAAAATGGGATTCCTGGACAAAGTCACTTACTCTCATTGTTCGCTCAATACCAGAGATGACTACTTTCATGCCATCTGGCTCTGCCCATCTATCCAAAATCACCCAGAAGCTATCCTCCCTTTTGGATCACAGCATTCCAGTTTTCCCGTCCATGTCTCCTTGGTGACTTCTCCTCAGTTGACCCACCACCCAAACACCGGCAACCCATTTTGATCGCCTTAACAATCGCCAAGAAAATTATTACTCAATTGGAAAAACAGAGATAATCTCACCACATCCCAATGGCTACATCTATTAATAGAATACATCTCAATGGAAAGACTATTGGCAATATCCAAAAACAAAGTTGATTCATTTAAGGCCCTTGCCCTTATTTGTGACTCTACTCTTATTTTTATTTTTAATATAATAATAGACTTTGACTTTGAAATATGGGCTACTTTTATCAAGGTCATAATTCCATCCATCAATAGTTGAGTCTTCCCAAGTCTGGACGGTGTCGTGGTATCTTGGGGCATGTGGGGGCCTCTCGGGTCGTGCCGGGGCTCTGTGGTCGGGAGTTGCTGTGCGGCTGTGGGAACGTCCTTGGTGCTTAGTGCTGTAGCCATGGGAGGGTCCAGGGGGAGGGGCGTCTGCTCTTGTCTCTGGCTTGAACTGGCTGGTCTCCGGGTGTGGAGGGGAGCTGGCAGACTCCCGCCATCGCACCTGGCTGCCCAGGTGTTGTTTCCCTGCACCCGTGGCTGGTCTGTAGGTCGGGTGCCTCTGGGTGCCACTGAGGCACGGGATGGGGAGGCGCTCCCCCTCCTTGTTCTGTTTGTGCTTCGCCTATCTCAGTGCTGGAACTCAATTCAGTACATACATCACACAATAGGCCTAGGGTTTGCGGGGCGGGTGGGTGCAAGCTATGAAGGTAGGGATGTGGCGGGCGGCTGCAATCTTGCCCATCATGCTCCTGCCCCTCCGTGCTTCATGACTGTCCTGTAAATTTAATACCTCCCACATTATCTTAGAACACATACCCCACACGGGGCAGGAGCGGTGCGAGTGGTTTGGGTTCAAACAATCGTGGTCCAAAGAGGGGGATTGGTGGCGTCTTGTAGAACAGAAAAGCTGTGCTCGTCATCCGACAGGTCGTCCACAGCAATTTGGCGCGAGGGCGCATACCTCCCAATATTTTGAACTCGCGCCGTGCACTTCAGGTAATTCAAGATGGACACGATCCGAAGGACGGTAGGTACAATCTGTACAATCCATCCATGCATGACCACAAAAATAAATAACCAGATGGCGTTGAATTCTTGGAAGGAGATAGCGCTGTCTCTGTCCAAAGATTTTGACTATTTTTATACCTTGGGACTTAACGTTTATGTTTACACCGAGAATTTGCACAAAATCAAGACTCAAATTCACAAAGCAAATTGCGTTGACGATAATAGCACCATGAATTGCGCATTAATTGCGCCCGCTATCTGCGCCTTCTTTGCATCCGATTGACAAAAAATATTGCACTAATGATATGCCAGCGCAAACATGCACAAAGTTTTGTAGCAAGAGTCCCGTTGTGCACGGTTACAGTGCACACTAGGTACACCTGTACAATCCAATGTAATTCAATACACCACCTCTGCCATGAATTCTACTTTTATGAAGTTTATAATGTTCAGTATTTGTTGACCTAGAATCGGAAATGTGTAAATTCAATTATATGTTTTATGACTGAGGTCATAGTTAAATGTGGTGTTGTACTGAACTATTGTATTGAGAGGTGTTTCTCATTTTCTTTGTCCTCCATATTTACATCCTATACATGAGGGGGGCAGAATGTTAGAAACGCCTCTGAATATAATGCAGATCAGTACAACACCACCACCAACTATGACCTTGATGCTAAAACATAGAATTGAATTCACACCTCTTCTATGACAGCGTAAAAATACCAAAACATTATAAGCAGCATAAAGCAAAATTTATGGCTGAGCTGGTGTATTGGAAGTGCACACTTGAGTGTATATAAAATAAACCTGCACTGACTACAATAGATATACATACATTTAACACATTGTATTTTAGTTTTACTGCTCTTTTCTAGTTATTTAGATCCTTCCCTCAGGACAGGAATGTTTACAGTAGTTCATTTAGTCTCCCATGGTGGTTTGTGCACATCGCCCCCCGTCTTTCAGGAGAATATTGCCACAGCATCGACACAGCAACACGCAACTATAAATGTTGGTGCTTTCTGGTAGTGCGCATTGCATGAGCCGCATGGCTCGCTTGCAATGACTATAAAGCAGGCTTGAGGACCATCAGAGAAATCTGTGACTGTCAGGATTTGCAAGTTATAATTTCTAAATGTCATTATTTCTGTTGTGGATGCTACTATTACAAAGAAACACTTGTGAAGTGTTGATGAACAATGATGAAGAAGACTACTTATTAAAGAGTGATTACATTTTGGTTAAAAATGTATCAGTTCTTGACTTATAGTGACTCAGCGACTCATCAGAACAGTAGTGTGAACACAGTACCTGATGGAGCAGATGTCTGTGGAGAGACTCTTTGCTCCACACTCCGCTCTCTGCTGGAGATCCTGACTGGAGACCCTCTACATGTTTCTGAAGATTCAAATTGACTTGATGACATCTTAGGCGCATCAGAAGACCCATTCTGCACCCTGGTCAGACTGGACTTCTTACTCCCTAGACAGAAAAAAACAGTGAAAAACCTGTTATGAACATGACTGATGGGCAGATGGACCATTCGGATGATTTGTATGAGCACACACGTGCACTACCCACTAAGGGCCACCAGGGGTAACTGTGGCTGTCAGGATTTTCTCTTGCGAGTTATAATTTTTACATGTCACCATCACTGTAAGATTACATTTAGGTGAGAAAAGTATCAGTTTTTTTCTTAAGTGACTTTCAGAAACTAATCAGAGCAGCAGTGTGACCACAGTACCTGACGGAGCAGGTGTCTGTCGAGAGACAGAATTTCGTCTCTCTGGTATCCCTTCAGTTTTCTCGACACTCTCCAGGGAACTTCTGCTCACACTGGGTTGAATTGATAATTCTGCTGGAGATACTTTGGAAGATGTGCGTCTCTCTGGTGTCTCTCTAGCACTCTCCTCTCTACGGGAGATGGCAATTGAAGACGCTCTGGCTGTCTTTGATGATATTTCAGATATGTCCGATTCCACCTTGGTCTGTGGAGAAGCTCGGACCGAACTTAGTCTCTCTGGTGTAACTACAGTTTGCTCCACACTCTTCTTGGAAATTCTGGTCACACTGGGTGATGATTCTACTGAAGATGCTGTGGGAGATGTGCATCTCTCTGGTGTCTCTCCTGCACTGCCCCCTCGACTCGGAGTACTGAATGGAGACACTGTTTCTGAAGATTCAAACTGACTTGATGACATCTTAGCCGCATCAGAAGACCCAGTCTGCAACCTGGTCAGACTGGACTGAGATGATCTCTTACTCCCTAGAGACAAAAAAAAAGTTATAAAAACCTGTTATGAATATGACTGATGGGTAGATGGACCATTAGGATGATTTGTATGAGCACACAGGCGCACCGCTGCTAAGGGTCACCAGGGGGAACTGTGGCTGTCAGGATTTTCTCTTGCAAGTTATCATTTTCGCTGTTGTCATCCCATAACAACAACAATATCATAAAGCTGAAGACTATTAAAGATTAATTAAAGATTACGTTTAGGTTAGAAATGTATCAGTTTTTTACTTAAAGTGACTTTCAGAAACTAGTGCACAGCAGCAGTGTGACCACAGTACCTGACGGAGTCGGCGTTTGTCGAGATACTTTGGGAGTTGTGCGTCTCTCTGGTGTCTCTCTAGCCCTCTCCTCTTTACGGGAGATGGCAATTGAAGACGCTCTGCCTGTCTTTGATGATATTTCAGATATGTCCGATTCCACCATGGTCTGTGGAGAAGCTCGGACAGAACTTTGTCTCTCTGGTACTACAGTTTGCTCCACACTCTCCTGTGAAACTCCAGTCATACTGGGTTGACATGATGACTCTGCTGGAAATGCTTCGAGAGATGTGCGTCTCTCTGGTGTTCTTCCTGCACTCCCCTCTCTTGTAATATCGACCATATATGCGCTGGGTGTCTTTAATATTTCAGATCGGTCAGATTCCACCTTGGTCAGTGGAGAAGCTCTGGCAGATTTTTGGCTCTCTGGTGTCAAAATAGTTTTCAAACTCTCCTGTGAAAATCTGGTAGCACTGGGTTGTTGTGATGACTCTACTTGAGATTCTGTGAGAGATGTTTGTCTTCTTCCTGCACTCCCCCCTCTATGGGAAATACCAACTGATATTTCAGATTGGTCTGTTTCCACCTTGGTCTGAGGAGAAGCTCTGGTAGAAGGTTTTCTCTCTGGTGTCCCTACAGTTTTCTCCAAACTCTCCTGTGAAACTCTGGTAGCACTGGGTTGTTGTGATGACTCGACTGGAGATGCTATGGGAGATGTTTGTCTCTCTGGTGTTATTCTTGCACTCCCCTCACTACTGGGGATACCGACTGAAGACCCGTTGGGTGTTTTTAATGATATTTCAGATTGGTCCGCTTCCACCTTGTTCTGAGGGGAAGTTCTGACAGAACTTTGACTCTCTGGTCGCCCTACAGTTTTGTCCTCATTCTCTGGTGAAACTCTGGTAACACTGGATTGTTGTGATGACACTGCTGGAGATGCTGCGAGAGATGTGCGTCTCTCTGGTGTTTTTCTTGTACTCCCCTCTCTAGTAATACCAACCAAAGATGTGCTGGGCGTCTTTAATGATATTTCAGATTGGTCCGATTCCACCTTGGTCTGAGGAGAAGCTCTGGTAGAACGTTGTCTCTCTGGTGTCCCTACAGTTTTCTCAAAACTCTCCTGTGAAGGTCTGGTAGCACTGGGTTGTTGTGATGACTCAACTGGAGATGCTATAGGGGATGTTTGTCTCTCTGGTGTTCTTCTTGTACTCCCCTCTCTAGTTAATACCAACCAAAGATGTGCTGGGCGTCTTTAATGATATTTCAGATTGGTCCGATTCCACCTTGGTCTGAGGAGAAGCTCTGGTAGAACGTTGTCTCTCTGGTGTCCCTACA
>OMKR01049886.1:35073-51086 GCA_900302355.1 Cyttopsis rosea | reverse complement strand
GGAGAACGGTGCAGGTGTTGATGGTGCCAACACGCTCCCTATCAAAGTACTTTGCACTGGAACCACTAACCCGGGAATGCTGCTCGCTGTGTGCGGCGGCGGCAGCGGCAGCGTGGGTGCTATTAGCGACTGTGGGTGTAAATACATGTAGATGGGATGTTCTCTGTATGTACACGGATGAGTACATGTGTGAATACGATAATACGGGCATGACAACAATAGATGAGTAGGTCGAAGTTATTGCAACTATTACAATGCTATTACAGTATGCTGCACTGTGTGTGTGTGTGTGCGTGCGTGTGTGTTGCTACGCTGTGTCCAGATTCAGTGATGTCATGACCTGACTGTTCCCTCCTGTGTGCAGTTCTACTATGGTGTCCCTGCACATTCCATTTGTGCAGCGTTGGATGCCGTCCGAGTTATATTTTGCTGCTGCTTGGACGTTTCTCTCCTGACCTGTTTTATTTGTCCTGTGTGTGTGTGTGTGTGTGTTTTAGGTGAAAGAGTACTCTGTTTTCATGGGCCATTGCTTTACGAAGCTAAGGTAGGTGCTGCGCTGTCCGCTCGTGCGGTCATGACGACGTGGCTGTGGCTCCCGACGGTGGGACGTTCACAATTAACCGTGCCTCTCTTTGCAGTGTGTAAAAATCAATATCAAGGATAAGCAGATCAAATACTTCATTCATTATAGTGGATGGAATAAGAAGTAAGTTCGCTCCGCGCAGCGTTTCAAACATTCTGGCTTTGTGCTTTCAAGCGCTACACGAGTGGTGCATACGCTGTCTGTGATTTGTTGTTGTTTGTTCTAGTTGGGACGAATGGGTTCCTGAAAGTCGCGTGCTGAAGTATGTGGACAGCAACCTTCAGAAACAGAAAGAGCTTCAGAGGGCAAATCAGTGAGTGCTTCCTTCTGTCTCGTTCTTCGGAAAGCGCAAAACCGTCCAAAGTCACGCTGCGGTCAAACGCACAATCTTTCAAACGTTTAGAGATTTTATGTTTATTTTTAGAGATGTTTTCGAGATTTATCGTCTATATGACCCGTTTCTAGTCTCAGTCCTTATGTGGCAGAATTTGCAGTTAGTTTATATGTGTGCAAGTGTGACTCCTTCCTCACCAAACCTCATTCACAACATATTATTTAGTCACTTCATACGCTCTGTTGTGCACAAAGCAGTTATTTATACAGTTTCCCGGGAGGATTCACTTGTTTTTCTTGTGGTGACGTTCTTTTCCAGAGACCATTATGTAGAGGGAAGGATGAGGGGTGTAGCACCGAATAAGAAGATACCTGCGGCGTCGCAGAAAAATGATGTGTAAGTCCTGGTCGTTTGATTTAATGAGCATTTCATTTCAAGACCTTTGTGCTTTATCAGTCTCTTGCTCTGATGCAGTTTTCTTTCAAATGTTGTCATATAATTTTTTATATTACCAACTGTAGTATACTTCTAACCTTTACAGCAGGCTGTTTGATAAGTGTCACTATAATTTATATATTATAACTTTGTTGTTGGACATCTTCCTCCCCAAAACCAAAGAAAATAACTCCTGAGGACACTACCTTTGTCTAACCGACCCCCCCGACTACTGTACCACATTCCTTGGGACATTCAATATAATACCTTTGTCTGCTTTGCTACTTTGCTTACCCCTGCTGTTTCCCACACCTTTCTCCTGAGACACTTTCAATCTTTTGTTAGCACAAGGCATTTTCGGACCGCCTGTCCACCTCCCTCGCCCCCGGCGCGACCCTCGAGCGAGGTGGGCTGTCCTCAGTCGCATCGCTCTAGGAGTGGACCGGCCCACGTACACTTGGCGGCAATAAAAAATAACCAATAAAAAGAGTGTTTTTATTGTAGATGTATTTATTTTATTGACGTTTACTAATTTAATTAAACACAAAATCTTGGTGTGGTGCAACCGGCAGTGCCCTTGCCTTGCGAAAGTGGGAGCAAACTTTAAAATTACGGCTTGTAGATCTAATGAGTGAAGATTCAGCAACTGGATTGTTTATTTCTCACCTCAAATTTGTTCAGAAACGTTTGGTGGACTGTTAAGGTGAAATAAGTGAAAGTTTACAGGCTAAATACAACACGGAACCCGGAACTCATGCTCAAACCCCATTGGCTTACATCACTTTAGCGTTCCTATTGGTGGTGCAAAAAGCAAACAGAAAAAAAGCCCATGAAGGTATGTAGTTCTCGGGGGAGGTCCCCAGTTCCCCTCAGGGAGTCCCCAGAACCATTCCAGAACAACCTGAAAACGATTTACGCCTAACGTGTCTCCCCTGACCACACCTGGCTCCTTGGGACCTTCATTATAATACCTTTATTTAGTGTTGGAAACCAAGAAGACTAGTTCCCATAATCCTTCACTTCACTGTCTCACAAGTTCCCACAATCCTTCATTTCACTGTCTCACAAATGTTTTGTCAACTCAAAGCCACACCGGTGGAAGAGTGGTGGTCTTGCAACCCTGTATGATCATTACCTTCCCCTGTGGGCCCACGTGTTTATGTATAAATTATATTCAACACTTGTCCTATTGTCGCATTGTTCTTCATTAAATCTCTTCTGTCGTTTAATGATCTCTTAACTATTTTTTCCCCCTCTAGGAAAGCCAAAAAGAACAAACAAAAGAGTATGTATCATTTTAATGTTGTGTTTAAGATTTTATTAAGCTAATTATTTAGACCATTATTATTGATAATTGCTTATTTTATCTCTTGTTTTAAAACCCAACCAGCTCCGGGGGCCGGAGAAGGGACGAGTTCAGGGGGAGACCCAGCGCACCCACCGAGGAAGAAAAGGGCGCGTGTTGACCCAACTGTTGAAAGTGTATGTTGAAGAACTACTTTTATATTCTGACTTGGTGTGTTTCAGATTCGAATGTTGAATAACAACCTTTTTATAATAAGATGGAGTTACTAAGCAACTTTGGTCTGTCAAGTTTTGAACCTATCCAGGAGGAATTATCTTGCATATCAATTGAAAAAGATACTTTGAGTCTGTGATACACATTTATAACTTCTCTTCCAGAACATTAATTGGTAAAGATTAAAATAAAATATTAGCCTTACTTTGCATTGCCATGTGACATCTATTCTTCACCGATTGTCAACACAGCCTCTTGTGTTGATTAAATGAGTTTATTTGTATTTAGGAGGAGACCTTCATCAATCGAGTGGAGGTTAAAGTGAAGATCCCAGAGGAGCTGAAGCCATGGCTCGTGGATGACTGGGACCTGATCACACGGCAAAAGCAGGTTGGTGCCAGAAGAACAGAGCAATACAAATGGCAATAACCTCAATAATGTTGCACAAAGTATTTATATTTCTTCTTTTTATTCCCAGCTTTTTCACTTGCCTGCTAAAAAGAATGTTGATGCAGTGCTTGAAGATTATGCAAGCTACAAGAAATCAAGAGGAAACTCGGACAGCAAGTAAAATATGTTTTATGATTATATTGTAGTGCCATACATACGTTAAAAAAAAGGATTTATGTGTGTGTGTGTGTGTGTATATATGCATGCATATATACAGTGGACGAAATAATTATTTGATCCCTTACCGATTTTGTAAGTTTGCCCACTGATGGAACGGTCTATAATTTGAATGGTAGGTTTATTTTAACAGTGAGAGACAGAATATCAACAAGTGAAATAAGTATTTGATCCCCTACCAACCAGCAAGAATTCTGGCTCCCACAGACCGGTTAGATTAGTACTCCTAAAGTACTCCTAATCTCAACTCGTTACCTGTATAAAAGACACCTGTCCACAGAATCAATCAATCAGATTCCAACCTCTCCACCAAGACCAAGACGAGGCAAGACCAAAGAGCTGTCTCAGGACGTCAGGGACAAGATTGTAGACCTGCACAGGGCTGGAATGGGTTACAAGACCATCGGCAAGCAGCTTGGTGAGAAGGAGACAACTGTTTGTGCAATTATTCGAAAATGGAAGAAACACAAAATGACCATCAATTGCCCTCGGTCTGGGGCTCCACGCAAGATCTCGCCTCGTGGGGTATCGATCATGAGAACGGTGAGAGATCAGCCCAGAACTAAACGGGAGGAACTTGTTAATGATGTCAAGGCAGCTCGGACCACAGTCACCAAGAAAACCATTGGTAACGCACTACACCGTAATGGATTAAAATCCTGCAGCGCCCGCAAGGTCCCCCTGCTCAAGAAGGCACATGTACAGGCCCATCTGAAGTTTGCCAATGAACACCTGAATGATTCAGAGAAGGCTTGGGAGAAGGTGATGTGGTCAGATGAGACCTGTCTTCCAGCACGACAATGACCCAAAACATGTGGCCAAGGCAACAAAGGAGTGGCTCAAGAAGAAGCACATTAAGGTCAGGTAGTGGCCTAGCCAGTCTCCGGACCTGAATCCTATAGAAAATCTGTGGAGGGAGCTGAAGCTTCAAGTTGCCAAGCGACAGCCTCGAAACCTTAAGGATTTGGAGAGGATCTGCAAAGAGGAATGGACCGAAATCCCTCCTGAGATGTGCGCAAACCTGGTGATCAACTACAAGAAACATCTGACCTCTGTGCTTGCCAACAAGGGTTTCTCCACCAAGTACTAAGTCATGTTTTGCTAGGGGATCAAATACTTATTTCACACAATCAAATGCAAATCAATTTATATATTTTATATAATGTGATTTTAGATTTTTTTGACACTCAGAGTCAAACGGCTTTAGAGAGGTTTCATTCAAACCTCAAGTCTCTGTCGCCACTCACAATGTTGCATGACACTGTGGGGAATCCAGAACCTCCTCAGAACTTGATTGACTATGTTAATGGGTTCCGGCATAGGTTGTACATGGCTGGGGAGATGGCTAGAGAAAAGTTGGCCTCTTCCCAGGTGAAGATGGAAGCATCTTTATGACCGTAAGGCTGAGCAGCGCCAGTTTAGTCCTGGTGACCAGGTTCTTGCTCTGTTGCCAGTCATCAGCTCTCCTGTGTCCGGCGTTCAGGACAGGACAAAGTTGGTTAGTCCCGTTTCCACAGTTGCCGCCTGATGAGTGTTTGTTGCGGGGTTGGTTGAAGAACTCTGAGACACTGCGTGATCTGAGGTCTTTGTTTTGGTCATCTGTCTGAGGAGAGGTGCGCTGAACTGTCTGCTCTTATTAACCGTTTTCCTTCTCTGTTGAATGATACACCTAGCAGAACACACTTAATAGAGCATGACATTGATGTGGTCAATGCGCAGCCGATCCGTCAGCGTTTCTATCGCGTGTCAGAAGAGAAGCGTAAGGTGATGGACACATTAAGGTATATGCTTGAGAACGGTATTGCAGAACCTTCATCCACTAGCTGGGCGTCACCTTGCTTACTGGTAGACAACTCTGATAAGAGTCCAAGGTTTTGTACAGACTACCGTAAGGTGAATAGGGTCACCAAACCGGACGCTTATCCACTGCCGCGCATAGAAGATTGTATTGATCAGGTTGGATCAGCACAGTATGTCAGTAAATTTGATTTATTGAAGGATTACTGGCAGGTTCCCCTGGGAAATTTTGGCCTTCATAACACCTTCTGGTCTCTTCCCCTACACAGTGATGAGTTTCGGGTTGCGGAACGCACCGGCAACATTCCAGCGCCTGATGAATATGGTAGTATCGGGGCTGGAAGGTTGCGCTGTGTATCTTGATGATGTCGTGATCCACAGCAATTCCTGGGAGGAGCATTTGGTTTGTATTGAACAGCTGGTTGAGCGTCTGCGTGATGCCTGTTTGACTGTTAATTTAACAAAATGTGAATTTGCTTAAGCCATCGTTACCTACCGTGGCAAGGTAGTGGGGCCAATACAGGCTAAAGTGTCATTGAGCAGTACCCAGTGCCCACTACTAAAAATGAACTCCAATGGTTCCTGGGCCTGGTGGGTTACTACCGTAGTTTTTGTAAAACCTTTTCTGTGGTTGTGGCTCCTTTGACTGACCTACTTAAGGGGAAGGTGAGGTACATTTGGTCATCATCTTGTCAGCAGGCATTTGACAATGTGAAAACTGTTCTCTGTTCTCCCCCGGTTCTTGCAGCGCCATGCATGGATCGGCCCTTCAAACTGCATGTGGATGCAAGTGACGTAGGTGCAGGTGCTGTTTTGTTTCAGTGATACTGGTGGGGTTGAACGTCCCGTAACTTTTTACTCGAAGAAGTTGAAAAAGAAGAAAAAAAAAGTTGAAAAAGAGACGCTGAGACTCATTGTCATCTACTGTTATAAATGTCTATTTCCAACAATGCAACAAAATATATCACAGGTTTTCAATGATCGTGGCTTTTTTCCATGGACTTTTCAAGCACTTCGGCATGAAAGGGGCTATTTTCAAGGTATTCCAGCACTTAAATTTTGAAGCACTTCAAGCACCTCAAGGACATGGTAAAAACCCTGTTAAAAGTACTAAAAAGCCTCCACCTCCAAACCTTAGTTTGAGTGGTCACTGCATTCACTATCGCTCTCCATTAGCGATGATATCTAGCGGCCTAGTGTTGGTGAGAATCTGCTGTCGTTTATCACCGGTTACCGTGGCGATGTTCAATTACTAGCCCCACAAATACACTACATAGTCAAACGTATGTGGGCACCCATTCTAACTAAGGGGTTTGGCTATTTCAGCTATCCCCATTATTAACAGATGCATAAAATCAAGCATAGAGAAATCTCCTTAGACAAATATTTGCAGTAGAATGGGTCGTACTAAAGAGCTCAGCGACTTCCAATGTGGCTTTGTCATAGGATACCACCTTTCCAACAAATCAGTTAATCAAACTTCTGCCCTGCTAAATGTAAGTTCTGTTATTGTGAAGTGGAAACGTTAATTCTCTATTTGGTGAAAACTTGAGAGTGAAATCAGGATGTGAAAATGGCTGGAGGAGGCCTTGAAACAGCTAAAATCATATCGTCATCAAACGTGCGACGCCTCCGGCTGAACAACCAAGAAAAAGGTCAAATTGATCCAAAGATCTCATCACATTCCATAAAACCGGAACATAAAAGCATGGCTTCACCACTTCCAAGAAAAGACGCATGATAAACTGTCTTGCCGTTGCCTTTCCCGTCAACGTCCCTCTGGGACCACGTTCCTGTATGCGCGAAGCTCATATTACTGCCTACACTAATGGAACTACTGAGCATTAGAGTGTTGTTTCAGATACCAGCTGAGAGGGGAAGTATCTGTCAAGTTGGTGTGAAAATGGTGTTGAGATCGTAGTAAAATAGACACTCATGAGATTATTTACAATGCGTTATCCAGGATGAGTCTTTGACTAGCACACTTTGAGGTTGCTGAACAGATTCCCATATAAGAACGTGCAAGGCCAACTTATACGTCTCTGCACAATCAATTTTGTCATCAAGAATTTTGACTCCAGTTCTTTGTCTAAGATTTATTTAATGCAAAAAGCTCTCAAAGGAATCTGATTTTGCACCTCTGCCTTCTGTTACCCACCTTTCCTAATGTGATGTCGGGAAGTCCAGATTTCTTTAGGAACAATGCAGCTTCTGTCGGCCCAACTCTCCCCGTATTCCCAGGGTCCACCTTGGGAAAAACAAAGTTTTGCTTGTAAGAATAATCTCATAAAAACAATCATTTCATATGTCCTATTACAAAAAACATGATATCATAAATAGTTTATCATATTATTGTTAACATGTATAGTTCAGTCTTTACACAGATGTAGTGGAGCATCTTACCTGTCTGTAAAAGCTCTCATATAGTGGGTTCCCACTTGACAACTATAGCAAGAAAAGGAAGGTTCTGGTTAAAAAATAAAGTCTCATATAATAAACCTAAACAGATAATATTATGTATGCTGTTGGGAAATTCATGCACAAAACGCGTGGATAAAAAGCTGGTAGATACCAAGTCAGTTAATTTCACTGACAAGAGCCCCTTTTATACAGAGATCTGAACCTGAACCAAATAAAGGCGGCATAATACAATAATGATCACACTGATTTAATAACATTGGGTTAGGGTTATTGCGTCTGGGACTCCATATGGAACTTCTCCGTAAAGGAGGTGAATGTGTGAAGCTGCTACGGAGCTGCAGCCCCCCCCCAGTTCTCGATTTGAGCACTAAAAATTCGAATATTAAAAATAATAAAGCATACAAATTCGAATGGGATTATAGAGGAAAGTCTGCAGCCCTAATCGGTTTTGAGGTTAATTTTGACAAGGCGCAGCTCCCAAATTGAGGTATTTTCTTCCTGCGACCAACCGACCAATGAAAAACTTGGTCATCAAAACGTCACAGTCCTGTCTCGGCATTCCGGCTGTGCCTTTTACACGGGCGGCGTTTTGGCACTGTTTCGCCTCTGTGACTACCTCCGCTACCAGCTCAGTGGTAGATCAACAATGCCACCCCATTCTGTGTTTGTACCTTTTATACAGAATGACGAGGGTTAGGGTGCAACACTAACGCTTTGAACAGGCTGCATAAAAGGTGCTAAAGACTTGTGGTCTGCTCTGTGTTTAGAATAGAATAGCTAATAAAACAGTTAGCCAGGACGTTGCATCAGATGAATCAGGGCCTGGATTTTGTTTCAGAGTAGGACAATTGCTCTTAGCTGACGACGCAAACTTGGTCGTACTTGTAGACGTAGGAATAAGAGCATTATTATCAACATTCTTCTTTCTTCAGAATAGGAAACTACTATCTCCAGCAGGATTTAGAAGAGGCCAAGAGCTGTCCTTAAGCAGTTAGGATTATTACAGCTGTCTGAATGCCATCTACTGAAGTAGATAGCGTTCAGACAGCTTTAATAGTAATAATAATAATCATAATAATGTTAATAATATATTATATATAATAATAACATCAATGATAATAATAATAAGAAAAACTAGTCAATTCCTGGTGAAATTGTAAAAGTGTACTGGGTGTGTTTGTGAGTGTGTGTGTCTGCACATTCATGTATCGCCACCACATTGCAAGTTGGTGCTTTCATGTCAAGACTATTAAGGGACATGGGACCCATTCAGGTGGGAGTTGAGAAAGTTGTTCTATTCTTTGATGTCCCACATGCACGGGTGCGCGTATGTGAACACTCGGCTTTATAGGGCGAGAGCTGTGACATCACAAAGACATCACATGATGTTGTTGTTATTATTATTATACTAGGGCACTTACGTTTTTCAGTCGACAGTAACGGTTTCCACTCCCTGGAATGTACGCGCTCATGTTTGTGTTTGTGATGAAATCAAGAAGCAAAAAAAGTCTGTGAAAGGGTATGAATTACGACGCGCTTATTTGTTTATTAAAATATATAGTTTGGGATAGGGATGGAATCTGTTTTGTGATCGATATTGTCTGGGAAGCGATTACACCATCTAAGATGTACTCTCTGCAGAGTTTAACACCAAAAGCGGTGATTCAGGTCCATCACAGCCCAGCACATTGCTCTTACAGAGCCAACGGTAACACACAGATTCATTCATTTCCCCACCACTCAATGTAAAGGAATGCAAAAGAAAATTAAATAAAATACGTTATACAAAGCCCTAGTTGCATGTAATGTGTCATGTAGGTATGGGTATCGAGAACCGGTACTAATTGCTACCGGTTCCTGACTGGTCGGTACCGAAATATTGACAAGCTCCTGGACAAATGGTGCCGTTATCGGTATTTATGTAACGTTAATGCATTCTAACATAGCTGGTTGGGGTGTAACGATTCACTGATACAAATCCGGTTTTAATGTTAAAGATGCGACTACATCGATACGCAGACCCCTGCATCAATCTAAATCAGGCATGGCCAAACTACGGCCCGTGGGCCAACTGTGGCCCCCTGCCTGTTTTTAAGTGGACCGGCGTGAATTTAAAAAATAAAATGGAATATGGCCCTTGAGAACATAGTCTCTAAAATTTGCACGTATGTACATTGCTCGTATGTACATTGCACTTCTTTTTTTTGTTATTGTTATTTCTAATTGTTATTTTGATAGAAAATGAAGGGGTTTTATGGTCTAAAAACACTGTTTTTCTTGCAGTGTAACTGGTTGGAAACTCCTGCGGTTAATATTGTTTGGCCCATGACTCCTTATTTATTTATTTTTTAATGTAGCCCACAACCAAAAAGGTTTGGCCACCCCTGATCTAAATGTACCATGAACCGGTCAATGGTCAATTCTAAAGTTACGAATCGGTTGACTGAAGCTTTGCTGCTAATTCTACTTTAGTACAACCTAAGCTGCTGCGGAAGACTCACTGATCTAACGTCTGCAGAGAATACTCGAAAAAATTTGAAAAAAATCCCAAATTCAAAATCCCACTTATAATATATTTGCAAAATTGAAGATGTACACTTTAATTCACTGAAACCTTGAACTCGAACACAATTGGCAAACATGTTTAAATGCTTCTAAAACGCCGTCCTCCGAGCAGTCTAAACCTAGATATGCCTCACCTTGTTGCGCCATAGCAGCATGGTAGCAGACACCAAATGTTGTAATATAATCCATGAATGGTGCCATCATGCAAGTTTTTCATTAAACTTTAAATAAGTTGTAAATAAAAGACGTAAAACTGTGTTTTTCTTATGTGCGCTGTGATTGGCTCAGAGTCAGAGAAGGCAGGACATCCGGTGATGCGCGCTCACTCGCCATTGGACCCCAACCTGGTTACCCGTCACAGATTTCTCTAAACAACACAGTGCAAGTAAGTAAAAAATACTTTTTACGGCTCAGACTGTCCTAAAACTGTGACATAATTCTTCTCAAAATAGAAGTCCTACTCCTTGTTGAAAGTGAGTGCAGGAAACTTCAGAACTAATTTTTACAGTCGAGGGGTCTCAAACTACTGGCCTGGGGGCCACTTGCGGCTCCAAATTGCGGCCGACATGTAATGCGGCCCACTACATGTTATACTACATGTTTATGTATACTGTAAAATCTAGCCAGCACATTCATTTTAGCACAATAATCCAAGCAATTAAGCAATTAAGCAATGCTTAATTTGATTTATTTTATGATTGTCGGATACAACTTTCCATCACCAAAAGATTATGTATAATTAATAAATAGATAGATAGATAGATAGATAGATAGATAAAATAAATTGATAGATAGATAGATTTCCAAAAAAAAAAAAATGAAGTTAGACTTTGAGAAGTTTGCAATCATGACAAAGGTCTTGAGGGTAATAGAAGACTAAAGGTACTAGAGCAGCATTGTTCATAATAGCCTGGGTGAGGTGAGCAGAGCATCCAGAGCATGACAGGAGTTCAGACCTTCATCCTCCTCATCGCTCTGCTGGACACCAGGCTGTGCTAACTGGCCCGATATCTAGCCTCATATGACTGTAAGAGCATTTAGCAACATTACAATTGGACGCGAGCCACCGTGAAAACACAAGAAGAAGAAGAAGAAGAAGAAGAAGAAGAAGAGCAGGGGAGACGCCCTTGAGTAGAAGGAGGTCGGTGTATCTGGACGGTCGGTGCTGCGGACACGCTGGGAGGGGATCCTGGGGGAAAGCTTTTGGGTGGACGGAGCGAGGGTCAACGCGATGAGGTCGGCGGATTCCGTTCCAAACTCCCACCCATGACACACAGCCAGAGCATTTTCACGCATCGGCACGGGCGGAGGGTCTGCTTTCTGGAAAATCGAGAACGACGATCTTGGGCGTCTAGACGGCGGAGACGGTTGCAATTCGAACGGCATTGGGGGCTTAGACCCGACGGCTGCCGGGCCGTGCGGGGGCTGAGGGGGAACCGGGCGGGGTGTGGAGCGGCCAAATACAACACGACATACGACACGAGGAGGAAGAGACGCGAAGAGACCGTGACACGGAGATTAGTTTCGGGACAGAGCAGCCTGAGCACAACCCTTCTGCTGCCAGGTGTGGATACCAACGGGAAGGGAATGGAAGAGGCGTCCAGACCAGGACACACGCAGGGGACATGGGTGGGACTCTTGGGGCTGGGGGCTGGGGTCTCGGACGTGGAATCCCGATGAAAGGGCTTTTTGAAGGCGGAGAGTGTCAAGTCGGAGGGAGATGAACGAAGGAAGGAGAGTAAAAAGAATGGGTGACTGGACACACACACACACACACACACACACACACACACACTCATGTGTAGAGGCAGTGAGATCAGATAAACAGGGAGAGGGGCGGTAATGCAACACAACAGAACGCCAGCCTCCATAAAACCCCAAGAACAAGTCGAAAAAACGGCTCTTTTTTTAAAACTCGTACATGGGAAGCACCACCACCACCACCACCGAGCGGCTAGCGAGTTGCTCCAGTTTCCCCAGCAGCAGCAGCAGCAGCCAGCTGGTGTTTGCTGAGCTAAATGCTAATGCTAAAGGCTAGCAGCACCGCTATTCGAGCCGCTCTCTCTGTAGTGCAGCGAGGCCTCGCCGCAGCAACGAGCCGCTTATCTAAAGCCGTGTCGCCCCCCCTCTCCCGGTCAACCCGCACCGTTCCACGCAGGCCCGGTAGCCCCGTTGCGCCGCGGGGTCCACGCGGGAGCCGTCGCGGCGAACCGGAGCGCGGATGTAAATGCAGCATCTTTACCTGGGTGAGAGATGTGAGGGCTGCCATCTTCCCTGTTGCTGCGGGAACGCGCGCACCCCGAGTCCCCTGCGAGGCGGCGCGCCACCTAGCGGACCGCGTGACACACTGCATCCCGCTGGACCACACACACACATACATACATATATACGCACGCACACGCACATGCACACAAACACACGCGCCCTAGTGAAGAAGGGCTCTCCATCACCGTTGGAGGCTGCAGGTCATTTTGATCTTTAATCTTTTTTTTGTTTTTTTTGTTTTATTGTTTCTGTTAATTTTTGTAACGTGTTGTTTATCATTCATCAATAATAACAATAATAACAATAATAATGATAATAATAATAATAATAATATTGTTATTATTATTATTGTTGTTGTTGTTGGTGTTATTATTATTGTTATTATTATTATTATAACAATAACGCAATGTGTTTTAACGCGGGGGATTGCAGGGGTAAGTGAAAGATACAGACAAGTAGGCCTTCAATATATATTTAAAGCGTTAATTTGACATGACTAAAAAGGGATTGTTATTTTCATTAGTTAATTTAAATGGAAATTAGACAATTTCTTCATATTTTCATTTATTTTCATTATTTGTTTTCATTATTATTTTTCCATTCGTTGTTCTGCCCCCATTATGTGAATAGAGAATGGGAAGCTGACGTCACATTGCCGGAGCAAGCCGCCATATTGGGAGGACCGCTCCCATTGACTGTGAACGTCGGTCTGCGAATATTTGAGTTGAAACACGTCTTGGGAGTGTTGTTCGGTGAAAAACTGCCACAGATAATCTTGCAGCCATCTTGTGTGAAACCTCAACCCTTCTCCTTCTCCCTTCCTTTATCCATTTTTGTGCATTTCGTGTATTTTAGCTATTTCTCTATGCAGTTGAATGGAGGTGTTCCTCCCAAAATGGCGACCAGAGTCCATAGCAACCCATAGCAACCGTCAAACTTCACATTCCCTATCGGCAATAAAAGCCACGAATGAATGTGACGGATCGACCTGATTTTCTATAAACTACGTGAATTTGCACATGACACATTTTTTATTTGTACTTTATGGGAGGAGTACTTCTTGAAATCCTAGGGAGGGGCACACAACAAAATAAACTCTGAATGCCAGTGCCCAAGGGAATTAAATGAAAATAATAATAATAATAATAAAACAAGGAGCTGGAGCAACACCTCATAGTGCTGTTCTTATTAAGTTAAAAAAAAAGGTGACTTTAAAAATAAATAAACACAAATACATACATCGACATAATCTTTTTGAGGCAGTTGTCCTAAATTAAAGCAAATTAAAATAAATAAAATTTGCCTTTCACTTTCCAGGCAGTTGAAAGCATCCAAATAGTGTCAACATATAAATTATTCAATTTATGAATTTGATCAAAATGGCCACATGCAGGGCTTTCCACAATGATATGGAGGAGCCAGCTAGGGGGGGTCCGGGGCGTGCGCCCTCCCCCCAGAACATTTTTGGCCATAAAAGCTCAAATTTGGTGGCCTCTGGCACATTGTAATGACACTGTACCATCATAGAGAGAGAATGAGAAGAGAATGATTTATTCATCACAAGTTTTTACCACATACACACATGCGGAGGGTGACACACACACACACGCAGGAGTAGCGAACGATGAGATACAGTCTCTGCATTTTTCCCATCCTGGCCGTCCTTCCTCCAGGGGCAGCCAGGAGCAGTGGTCATATACACTGATCTTAATTATTGCATATTTTAATAAGTTTGCCAACCCGATTGTGAGAATTCGGCTCGTTCTTATACTTATTCCCATTCCTGGCTGAGACACCTTCACTGTCAGGTTTACACGGACAAGCCGCAATGATGGTGAATGTTGTTTTACTAGGAACGTAAATGCACCGTTATTCAAGGGAAATAAGGTTATTTTAAGGGGGCACTCGAGTACATTTTTCAAGTTAGTTTCGGGGACTTTATGACTTTTACTACTTTAAAGCGAATATCCGCCATGATCCAGATCCTGTTCCAGAGGAGACGAGACCAGAGGAGAGATGCTATTTGGGCACGGAAATGTCCAGTTCACACTTCAAATCAACGTCTCTTTCACCTTTAAGTGCAAATCGACCTTTCTATCAGATTTATGTGGCGCTTGCCATTCCAACACAAATTGCAATCATTGCTAAAATAATAACACTTCTCGCTCTTCACTGGAAGTCCTCCTTCGCTCAGCGCGCATCCAACCGACTGAATCCAGGCGCACGACTCGAAAAGTGTCCAACGCTCCTGCACGCTCCGCTGCAGCGCACGGCACAATTCTGGAACATGTCGCGCCCCTAGTGGGGTACAGAGGAATTGCGAGGGGGCACGACAAAATGAAAGATTAAAAAATAAAAATAAATAAAAAAAATGCTTTCAATATATATATTTAGCACTAATTTGATATGACGAATCAAATTTAATTAAATGTTCATTTAAAGTTTCTAAATCGAATAGGACAATTGTTTATTCATTTAGCATAAAACCTTTTCCCAGACAAACACACCGATACCGTCTGCTTTGTAAAAGCCATTTATTTTACACAATGCTGAAACAAGAGTTTTTCACAACTATTCAGCAATTCTTCAAGTGGGGTATTTTAAGGCTATATGTTCTCTCTCAAACTTTTTTTTTCTTCGTTAATTCATATCAACAAAAGTGTTAAAAACAAACACGCATGAACTGAAATCAAAATGTAATCGTCTTCAACCTGCCGCCATGCTGTAAAAAACATGCAGCCCACAGCACGTAACACTATGTTGTCGCAATAAAGTGCCTCTTTCATCCAAACACTGGTACAGTACAAAATCTCCAGTTTTCTACAGGTTAAATAGAACAAAGAAAAAAAATAACAGCAACAAACAGAAAAGCAATAAAAGCAAAGCACATGCTCAATGTATTTTTCTTTCCTTCTGTTTTGGCTTCTAGCACTTTCTGGCATTCCCTTTGTCCACTTTCTCGAGAAATATTCTGATTATTTTCATGTATTTTAAACTCAACCAATGATCGTATCATCGACACTTGGACACATATAAATCGTCATCTACCCTGTTATAGAAATAAATCTAAAATTGTAAACTATCCTATTTCCCCCAAACTTTTTTCCCCCAAAACCGTAATAAGAATAAGGCAATGGAGCAGCAATGGCTCAAACTCACTGCAAACTTACGGCATAAATATGCATAGAGGATTCGGGATAAGAAACCACAGTGGCAAAAAATATTACCAGAAAGCAACAGGTAAGGCTAGTTTTTAAACTGAAGAAATGTATGTATGTATGTATGTATATATATATATATATATATATTAAAGAAAATTAATGTAAATCAAAATATAGTTAAAATAATAATCTTCCATACTAAAAACCATCTGTGACAACATGAAAACAAAAGCGCAAACAAAATAGACCCTGAAAACACGTTCTTTTTTTATAATTCAGTAATTTATAATATTATTTATTTATTCT